>ML104984.1:58388-80380 GCA_003697995.1 Taxidea taxus jeffersonii | reverse complement strand
CCTGGCGCTACATCCTGGATCCTACACCAACCCCCAGTCTGGTCTCCTCTGCCCTGTGGGCTCTGCTACATGACTTAACGTCTTCGGATGCTCTTCTAGTCTCTGTCCCACTCTTGTCTCAGGTAAGGACTCGTCTCCTCACCTGCTCCCTCACCTCCTCTACCTGGCTCCGACACCCCTGCCACCAACCTCCAGATAGGCCAACTCTCAGCCCCCCAGAGTCAGTTTCCATTGCCATTTTCCTCCTGCCTTAAAAGCAACGGTTCCTGCTTTATTCCTTGAGAGGCAGTCCCAAAGCTCCCTCCCTTAGGAAGCCTGTCCTGATGCTTCAGACCGGCTTTGGTGCTTCCTGCCACTTTGTCATTGTTTCTTTAAGTGTTTGCCTGCTTTGTGCGAGCACCACGGGGATAGGAATACAATTTTATTCATTTTTGTATGTCCAGCATATCGTAGGAGCTGAATAAGCTTTTGCTGAATGAATTGTTATTTTAATTGAAACGTCTTAGAATATCCGGTGTTTGGCTTAGAGAGTGACTCAGTTCTGGGGATCGAGGAAGGGAAAGACAATGATCACGGAAGTCACATACCCCTGCCACTTACCTCCTATTTCTTTCAGAATACCCAGGCATATGTCCACCGACACACCGAGCTTGACATAGACTGCCTCAACAGCAGCGCCGACTCTAAAACCCATCTGGGCACAGGCTCGAACATCCTTAAGAGAGTAATCTGAAGGAAGCACGAAAAAGGCCCGTGACCTAGAGGTAATTCACCCGTCCCTTTTCCTGTTGTCAATTCCAAAGGCCTTTCCCTTCCTGGATATCATGGGGCCCCCACGGACTCAGGTTCAGATAAAAGATAAAAGGGTGGCTAGCTTGGTGACCTCAATGCAGGGAGAGGCTAACATCAGCATGGAGGCCTCATGAGAGATGGACAGCAACTTCCCTTCAGGGTCGTCGGAGGCTCTGAGGCTCTTTGCCACTCTCCAAAGAGCAGAAGAGCTCAGTTGCTTCTAAAATTGTAGCTCCTAATAGCAACCCTCTAGGGACTGATCCCATGAATTGAAGTTGCTGCCATCTGTCCCCTTCTGTTCACCCTTTCTTCTTTACGCTTGGCTATAGAAGAGAGAGCTTGCTCATTAATTAATTGAGGTGATGCATTTAAAGTGTCAGTCTAGGACCTGGCCAAAAGAAGGGGCCAATTTCTCCTATTTCTTCATTTTTGGGCTCATTTCCCACTTGTTCCTCCCTAATTCTCCACAAGACATCCTCCCCTCCTGGGCTTGCTGAGAACTTGGGTGTGACTTGTCGGCACTTGGAGGCCAGGCAAGGAGAGGAGGGCAAGTCTATGCCTGGGCTGTTCTAGTGGTGTTAGGGTACATTAGTATTTCCCCAGACACGTTCCTTGAAATACAAATCTCATGATAATATCTCTTGTAATTTTTGTACTAGTAAGCATTACAAGAAAAGGTGATTCTGTGGTCAAGTGTGACCAATGTTGTATCAGGATCATATTTGTGGAAATAGGAAAAGTGCATTGGAAATCAGTGGGATGGAGGATGCTCTCCTTGACCTTTGTGGGCCTGGGGCCATGCTGGCTTAAATTTACATATGTCATATACCATGTGTCCTCCTGCAAGTACAATGGACTTATAACCAACTCTGGCTCTGCCCTTGTGAACTGTGTGACCCAGGGCAGCTCAGCTGTCAAGTACCATGTTGGAGGAAAGAACATGGGAGGGAGGAAAGAAGCAGGAGTCACACTTTAGGCCTGCCATTGTTCGAAAGTCCTGTAATTATACGTGTAAGGAGAAGGGACTTCAGGGGGGCAATGGGAGGTGAATATTAGTTTGGAGGCCAGTGTAATAACCTATGAACTTGCTACTTAAAATGTGGTTTATGGATCTGCAGCACTGACATCATGTCACACTTGTTCGAAATGCAGAATCCTGGGTTTCACCTCAAACTTACTGATGGGACTTGCTAATCGACTAGAAGGAAGGAAATATAGTCAAGGTTGACTCCTAGGTTTCTGGCTTGAGCCACTGGTTGGATGGTGAAACCGTTCTGAGATGTGGGTGACTATGGAAGACACAAATTTGGGAAAGAAAACCAAAAGTTGACTTTTGGGGCATGGTAAGGTGGGGCTAGATGCTGGACATCTCAATGGTAACGTCAAGGAGTCATTTGGATGCAAGCTCTTGGGTGCAGGGAAGAGGACCAGGGTGGAAATAGACATGGGGAGGTTTCCACATGTTGGAGGCATCAAAAAGCCATGAGCTTGGGTGATGCTGTCTAGAGATAGTAGTTGCAGAAAAGAGGACCGCCCAGACAGAGTGTTGGGTAGAAGAGGACCCACAGGAACAGGTTATGAAAAAGGGGAGATCTACAAGTGAAACTATGGCCAGGGAGGGAGAAGGGAACTAGAAGCAGAGTCTGTACCTCTTCTCCCACCAACTAAGAGAAGCCTCTCCCTACCACCTTGCAGAGCTCACATGGGCCCCAGCAGGAAAGCCTCAGTCCCCAGGGCTGTGTACCTGCTTTCTCCATGGCCTCCTTTTTCATGATGAGTGTGTATTCATAAATGCCCCCCAGCACAGCCTCTGTGATGTAGTGGGTCCCAAAATCACGGAAGAGATCTCTGTACTCCCCGTAACTATACTCCAGGGGCAGCAGCTTGACTCTCTGAAGGAACTCGTAATGGAGCATGAGGCTTCTGGCTTTCAGCCTGTAATGTGCTACTTCAAGGTCAGAGCGCGCGTGCAGAAATGAGCTTTTCTAAATGAAAGACCAACATGGGAAAACCAGACCTTTAAAGTTAGGAATCTGGAACGAGAAGATGAACTTTGCAAATGCCATCCGACGTTCTTGGCCTGGGGTCATCACTCTTATGATTCCTTGAGGATACTTGGGGGAAGATGGGCCTCTTTGACAAGGGTTCATTTCTCATAAATATTTCGATGTCCTTTTAGCTTGGGAGAGCTTGCTCTTAACTGACCCCCTCAGAGCGACAAAGCAGCAATGAGAAGGGTCGGTGGCCAGAGGCAGACATGGAGGGGAGCAGCAAGTGCACCCAGGACCACTCTGGGGGGAAATGGGGTCTACCTGCCTGCCAAGGCACCTCTTTGTTTATGCTTTTCAGATTCTGAAGAAAGCCCTCTCAAGAGCGAATCAAAGAGGTGTTTTAGGAAGGCAAGACACTGTAGTGTACGACGAGACAACAAACTACAGCCTGCACCCCGAATCACATTACTGGGGTTATAAATGGAGTCTTACTGGAATGCAGCCATGCCCTTTCAATCATGTACCCTCCACAGTTGCTGTCACCCCCCAATGGCAGAGCGGTGAGTAGTTGCGACAGAGACCCTAAGGTCCTACAAAGCCTAAAATATTTACTGTCTGGCCCTTTATAGGAAATATTTGGTGACCCCCCACTGTGGGGACCAGACTGAAAGAGGGTGATGCTCGGTGAAGTGCAAGCCGCCAGAAGATACGAGTAATCCGAGGTGAGAGGTTCCTACGCTGATGTGTAGATGGAGGACTATATAAGAGAGTGGGTAGTGTTCACGAGGCACCTTCTGCCCCAATCTTCAAACTTACAGCCAGTGTGATCTATCAGTTCTAGAAGGCCCAGCCAGCTCCCATGATGCCAACCGCCCGGGCTCCTCACTGCTCCCTACCCAACACTTGCCTCGTTCCAGTCCTACCCCAGAGACTCACAACTCTCCCTTCTTCCTTATCCTTCCAAGTGAAGCAGTGCTCTGTTTGTGATTTTTCTAAATACTGTAGGTTTCCTCTCTTGCTCAGATGTTGATAAAAGCCTTCCCATGGATCTCCCTTCTTTCTCTTCCTGCCTTCCCTGCTAAAGTCTGAGTTAAAACTCTGGGAGTCCTCCAAGCACGCCTTGTTTCATTGCCCTTCCTAGATACTATGTTTTTTATAAACTGAAGGTTTGTGGCAACCTGTATCAAGCAAAGCTATCGGCACTGTTTTCCAACTGCTTTTCCTCACTTTGTGTCTCTGTGTCCCATGTTGGTAAATCTTGCAATACTTCAACATCTTCTTTATTATTATTTTTGGTATGGTCATCAGTAACGATGACTTGCTGAAAGCTCTGATAACAGTTAGCATTTTTATTTTTTATTTACTTTTTTAAAAGATTTTTATTTATTTATTTGATAGAGAGAGAGAGATCACAAGTAGGCAGAGAGAGAGGAGGAAGCAGGCTCCCCGCGGAGCAGAGAGCCCGATGCGGGCCTTGATCCCAGGACCCTGAGATCGTGACCTGAGCCAAAGGCAGAGGCTTTAACCCACTGAGCCATCCAGGCGTCCAGACGGTTAGCATTTTTAGCAGTATTTTTTTTTCTAAATATTTTTATTTATTTATCTAACAGACAGAGATCACAAGTAGGCAGAGAGGCAGGCAAAGAGACAGAGGAGGAAGCAGGCTCCCCGTAGAGCAGAGAGCCCGATGCGGGGCTCTATCCCAGGACCCTGAGATCATGACCTGAGCTGAAGGCAGAGGCTTAGCCCACTGAGCCACCCGGGCGCCCCTTTAGCAGTATTTTTAATTAAGGTATGTCCCTTGTTATTTTAGACATAATGCTATTGCACACTTAAGAGACAGCAGTATTGCGTGAACATAGCTTGTGTGTGCACTGGGAAACCAAAAAATTCGCTTAACTCACTTTACTGTGACATGCACTTCATTGCAGTGGTTTGGAACCAAGCCTGGAGTGTCTTTGAGGTATGCCTGGGTTATGATGTACCTCTGGACTTAAAACCCCACATTGGCTCTCTATTATTGTCTCCAGAATAAAATCCGCTCCCTTACTGTGAACATCAGAACTCGCACTCTGTCCCTTGGTAGTGAGTACACCTCCCCATACCTTCCTGTTTCCCACCACCCACACCCTACATCAGCACCAGTCCAACTTATCAACGTTCCTCAAATCTGCCATTCTCTTCATAACACAATTTCGCACATGCTATTCCTTCTGCTTTAAATGCTCTTCCCTCCCTTTTCTGCCAGATGCACATCTACTTATATTTTTAAGGAACTGCTTAGCAGCTGCTGCCTGTGTGACACCACCCCTGAACTTCCCAGACATGCACTCCATTCTCCAGGACAGCACTGCATTTTGTTTCTGTTTCCTTTCGAGCACTTACCCTCCTGCATTACAACTGATACATAGATTAATCATTAGTTACCTGCATACATGTTCGCCTCTTCTCCTAGACTGTGAGCTTGAAGGCAAGAATCAGGGTGTATTTGTCTCCAGGCCTCAAGTCTACTCTAACACCCAGAACACTGTAAGCACACTGTAACTGCTGTTTGAATCAGGGAGGTGGGTGCAGGGGGGCAGGTGGGGAGCGGGAGAAAAGGAAGGAGTAAACGGATGGCACCCTTCTTTTGCTCCCCAACAAAGTGCGTTCCTTCTCATCAGTCCCACCCTTCATCACTCTATTTCCGTCTTAAGCACCTACTAAGTGCCATCTTAAGTCCAAAGATAAAAGAAACAGCCCGTGCTCCCAAGTGGATCAGAGCCTAGAAGATAAGGAAAAACATGCAAAGACTGTAACAATCTCGTTAACGTTTACTACTCATTTTCTGTTGGTCGGTATTTCAGCAGCAGAGACCTTTCTGAGCTCCCCTCACCACTTTTTCCTCCTATGAAGCATTACAGGTGACTTGATCTCTTCCATTTTCCACTCAGATCCATTTTCTAACATATCACACTCATGTTAAAAACGCTCAGGGACTAGAGAATAAAATGCACCTTCCTTGCTGAGGAATTCGAGGTTCCTCAAGGCTGCCTGTTACCTGCTTCTCCAACATCATATCCCATTACTTCCTGGTCCAATTACTCCTCTTCCACCAACTCACGGGCTCTGACCTTCATCTTACAGGTAAGAGGGAGCAGGGGACATGATTAGATTAGTATCGTAGAAATGTCTCTCTGGCAGCACATACATCTGAAGGGGCAAGTTGGGAGAAGGAGACCCCTCAGGGGGGGCAAGCAAGAGGTGCCAGGGGCCGGGCTAGCTAAGATATAATTAGAGTTAGATTAAGAAATATTGGAGAGTTGGAGTGCCTGGGTATCTCCGTCATTAAGTGTCTGCCTTCAGCTCAGGTCATGATCCCGGGGTTCTGGGATCGAGGCCTGTATTGGGCTCCCTGCACAGCGGGAAGCCTACTTCTCCCTCTCCCACCCCCCTGGCTTGTGTTCCCTCTCTTGCTGTGTCTGTCTCTGTCAAATAAATAAGTAAATAATCTTTTAAAAAAATATGGGAGAGTGACACTGAAGGATTTGATAGGCAAATAATGTGGAAACGAAGAGAAGAGAGAGAGCAAACCATGATTCTGAAAGGCTTCTGAAGGAAGCCTTCTGAAAGGATTCTGAAAGGAAAATAGAAGGAAACAAATGCTATTTAATGGAGAAAATTGGGGAGGAAGAGCTTGCTCTTGAGTGTCCACGAGGAATTCAGGTAATGATGCCTGTAAGAGTGTGAGGTGCAGGTCAGAGCATAACAGAAAGGTCAGAAACAGTGAGGAAGGCGTGCGGCTTGCCCTGGTGGCGGGGTCGGGGGGGCATGGGTGGGGGTAGAGGAGGTGAATGGAAGACGTCATCACCTGGCGTCGTCGAGGGATAAGAAGAGAAGATGGCCAGGAATTAAATAAAGAGCAGGTGGGGAGATTAGAACCCAGAAAGGGAAGGGATAAGGAGGGGCTAACATTCAGGAGGAACAGGTGTGCGATGGCACGGCTGACTCCACCAAATGCTCCCAGAAGTCAGAGAAGAAGAGGTCTGGGGTGACGTTCTGGAGGGAACTTTAGCAGAACGTTTAGGAGTTAAAGGGCTGGGGGGCTGAAATGCCTCCAGAGATGATTTGGTCTGGAAACGCTACAATCTCAAGCTTAACGAAAACCCGGGGAAGAGAGCCTAGGTGGCTCAGTCCGTTGAGCTCAGGTCATGATCTCTGGGTCCTGGGATCGAGCCCTGCGTCGGACTACACGTTCAGTGGGGAGTCTGTCTGCTCCTCTCCCTCTTCCCCTCTGCGTGCTCTCTCTCTCTTAAATGAATAAATCTTTAAAAAAAGGAAAACCATGGGATAAAGCTCATTAGAAAGTGTGAGAACACAAATATAGAAGAAAATAATTATATACCACTGCCTGGCTTTTCTAAAAAGTAAGTTCATGTAAGCCCTTGCTGGTTTTTTTTCTTTTGTGAGATTTTCAAGATATCAAAAATACAACTTGTTGCTAGGCCTGGTAGTAATGGGGACTACAGACACATCCGGGCATGAAAATTCAAATGGATATACAGAAATTAAAGGGCAACAAAGAGTACTTACAGTGTGAGAGAATCGTTTGGTTCTTCTAATAAATTGTTTACTATTATTATCTTCGAAATTCAAGCCAAGTTCAACTATTCCAGGTACTTTAAAACCAAAGCTGAAACTAAACATGCTTTGTCTGGCATCTGTGACGTTTTTTTCAAAATCTGAGTACGATTCATATTCTGTTAGTGCAAATTCGTATTTGCCTTGGGTCTAAAGGAGGAAAAAAGAAAATGCATCCTATTTTATTGACTCACATCAGTTCCATACAAGTCAACATATAACCTCTGTATTATTATAGTGTAAGAATATATTCTTACGGTAAGGCTCTTGACTAGAGGCTCTGGATACGGAAGCCTCAAGGCTGACTGTGTTCTTTAGCCCCATGGCTCCCAATCCCAGAGGAGAGACAGACTATGGGCGAAACTCAGGTGGGGGCTTGACTTGGGTTCACCTGGGGGCTCAGGGACATGGCTTAGGCAAAGGCACGTACGTGGAAAAGAATAGGATGTATTCTACAAAGTGCTGGGATTCTGGTGTGGTCGACCCAGAAGATGCAACAGTGAGGCGAAGGACAGGCGTTGTGAGGGAGTGTGCTGGCATCAAAATGTTGAGGTGTCTGCATTACTTGCTCTGAAATTTGGACTCGATCCAAAGATGAGCTAACATGGACATAGATGAGCCTCTAGAAGTTCCCTTTGGGAGAGCACAGGGGTTGGACTGCAAGGGATGAATCTGGGGTCAGAGAGACAGGCCAGTGAGGAGGCTCTAAGGGGAAAGCAGCTGACAAAGTCTGGTCAAAGGTGGGGATGAAGTGACACGGTGGGAAAGTGCCTCCCAGAGAATACAGAAGAGCTGTTTGCTCAAAAATCAGTGCTCATTGTTCTGTGCATAAGGGGAGCTGCCAAAGGCACTGCCTGGATGGCCTTGGAGGGACCATCCCCAGTGGATTCCACCCCCCACATGTCAGTTTCTGGTTGCATAAACACTCAGCAGCTGAGGAAGGGATTCCCAAGGTGGCCTGAGGTAGAACATGTTTTCCAGCTGAGCAACCTTGGATGACCAACTTGACTTCCATATGCCTCAGTTTCTTCATGTGTAACCCAGAGATGATGGCTGTTCCTCCCATTGGGCTTGTTCTGGGGATAGTGTCTACATGGGGAAAACACATACTTTGCCCGACATGGCCCCCAGAAAACACTGGCTGTGCAGAGAGGAGACTTATGACACGTGTCTTGGCAGGTCGGGGGCTGTTTTAACCAGGATAATGAATGGCTGCTCCGAGATCCTCCCTTGAAAGGAGAGACCATGTGGGTGGCATGGTGGGGCAGGCTGTGCTAATCCATGTCTCTTTTTCGGCCAGTAAGTATGTGTGGGGAGAAGAGGAGGAGGAGTGGGAGGAGGAGGAAGTAGTAACCTAACCCTCACTAAAATCACTGCGTGATTTTAAAAGTAGAAACTCAGGGCGCCTGGGTGGCTCAGTGGGTTAAGCCTCTGCCTTTGGCTCAGGTCATGATCTCAGGGTCCTGGGATCGAGCCCCACATAGGGCTCTCTGCTCAGGAGGGAGTCTGCTTCCCTCCCCCTTCTCTCTGCCTGCCTCTCTGCCTACTTGTGATCTTTGTCTGTCAAATAAATAAATAAAATCTTAAAAAAAAATAAATAAAAGTAGAAACTCTCAACTCCTCTCTCATATGCAGTCCAGCCTGCTTATCTTACAGACGAGGAAGCTGGGGCCCACTATGGAGAAGGAGCTTGGCCTAAAGTAATACTGGGACGCGGGACAGAGCCAGGCCTGGAACCCACGTCCTTCCCTTGGATCTCCAGTGTGTGTGTGTGTGTGTGTGTGTGTGTGTGCGCGCGTGTGTGCATGTGCATGTGCGTCCGCGCACAGGCACGCACACTGTGGTCAGAGCCTGTCTCAACCTCCCACTATCTGTGAGCTCTGCTTTGAAGCTGGCATGATTGTAGGAACACAGGCTTAGATGGACGGAGCATGTTATGACTTCAAAACCTTAGCAGAATGCCTGGTTCTGAAAGGTGAGGGCTTGGCAGTAACTGCAAGAAAGCAGTTTACATGTGCTGAGGATGCTCCCCCTCCCCAGGAAGCCATGTGCTTACTGTGTGTGTTCCGCAATGACACATGGAGTCTCACTAACCCTCTCCCTGTGGGCAGAACCTTCCCAGCCCCCCACTGAAAGAGGGGGAAACTGAGGCTCAGAGCGTGTAGGCTGACTCAGCTGCCCTCCTGCAGAGCCACCAGGTCTATGAGGCTCCAAATCTGCAGCCCTACTTCTGTCTTCCCTGCCAGCCTTGCTACTGTTGCTCACCCAGTTCAGCTCCTGCAACTCCTGCAACTCATGACTGCACGGGCACGCCAGCCTGGCCACTCTGTCCTGAAGAAGGAAACTGTCCTTTGTACGCATAAAGAATTGAAGCTCAGAGAGAAAGAGGGATGTATCCACACGCCCCCAGCTAGCAAGCCACAGGGCCGGGCCTCGGTTTCCTGCTGGCTGGCTCCTTTCGATGTGCTCCCTCCACTGCCCTGCAGGGGCTCCCTGGGTCTCACATACCTGTGGGGTGTAGCTGTCCACATTGTAGGGCTTCCTAAATCTCGTGTTCAGTATGTAATGGGGGGAGCATACACCGGCGTAATACCTGTGATCCAGGACCGGGCCCTCAAATCTGTTGGTGAATAGATTTATCCTGCAGGAAAGGCATGGAAATGGGGGAGAGGTTAGGGTCATCAGACTATGTCATCTTCACTGGCAGACTCTAATGAAGGAAACCCAAACACCTTGGTATAGCATTCAAGGTCCTCGGTAGGTGGTCCAAACCAGCTTTCTGGCTTCATCTGTGGCCCTTCCAGACCCTATATATCCTTATCTTCCATATACCCTAGTTCCAGCCATTGGGAGAAGCCTGCTGTACCTTCAATCTGCTCTGCTCCTTCTCAGTTGTGGAGCTGCTATTCCCTGTGCCCCGAATGACCTTCCAGCTGCTCAGTGTTTTATCCCTTACTTGTCTTTCAAGATTAAGCTCTGTTGTTGCCTCATGGGAAGCCTCGACCAACACTGGATGTGCTAAAGCTAGAGGCCTCCCTAAGACCCTGTGCCTGTCCCCTCAAGCAGGTATCGCTCTGTACGTGTATACTTTCCATATGAGAATGGTTTAGCAAAATAGGTAAGAACAGGGACTCTGGGGTCAGATACCTGGGGTCAAATTCCTGTTCTGCCATTTCCTAGCAATGTGACCTCAGGCAAACCAGCTAACCTCTCTGTACCTTGGTTTCCTGAAAAGAAGACATCCAGATGGCCAACAGACACATGAAAAAGTGCTCAACGTCCCTCAGCATCAGAGAAATACAAATCAAAAACACAGTGAGATACCACCTCACACCAGTCAGTACGGCTAAACTTAACAAGTCAGGAAATGACAGATGTTGACAAGGGTGTGGAGAAAGGGGGAACCCTCCTACACTGTTGGTGGGAATGCAAGCTGCTGCAGCCACTCTGGAAAACAGTATGGAGGTTCCTCAAAAAGTTTAAAATAGAGCTACCCTGCAACCCAGCAATTGCACTATGGATACTTACCCTAAAGATACAAATGTAGTGATCTGAAGGGGCGCGTCACGTGCACCCGAATATTTACAGCAGCAATGTCCACAATAGCCAAACTATGGAAAGAGCCCAGATGACAGATGACTGGATAAAGATGTGGAGTGTGTACACACACACACATACATACATATAATGGAATACTATGCAGCCATGAAAAACTGAAATACTGCCATTTGCAATGATGTGTATAGAACTAGAGGGTATTGTGCTAAGCAAAATAAGTCAATCAGAGAAAGTTATCATATGATCTTTCTGATATGAGGAATTTGAGAAATAAGACAGAGGATCATAGAGGAAGGGAGGGAAAAATGAAACAAGACAAAACCATAGAGGGAGACAAACCATAAGAGATTCTTAATCTCAGGAAACAAACTGAGGGTTGTTGGAGGAGAGAGGGGTAGGAAGGATGGGGTAATTGGGTGATGGACACTGGGGAGGGTATGTGCTATGGTGAGTTCTGTGAATTGTGTAAGACTGATGAATCACAGACCTGTACCCTTGGGGCATACTTTATATGTTAATTTTTAAAAATGCACACAAGGACAATTCCTGCTTCATGCTGTTGTGAGGATTACATATGCCCGTGTTTTTTAGGTGTTCAACACTGCCCAGCCTATGATAAATATTTGATATTATTTGTGTATCTGTTGTCCCACTATATTGAGCGCTTTTTTAAAAATTATGTTGTTAGTCACCATAGAGTACATCATTAGTTTTTGATGTAGTGTTCCATGATTCATTTTTTGCATATAACATCCAGTGCTCCATGGAATCCATGCCCTCCTTAAAATCCATCACCAGGCTCACCCATCCCCTTATGCTTCTCCCTTCTAAAGCCCTCAGTTTGTTTCCTGGAGTCCACAGTCTCTCATGGTTTGTCTCCCACCCTGATTTCTCCCCCTTCATTCCTTCCTTCCTTCTCCTAATGTCCTCCATGTTATTCCTATGTTCCACAAAGAAGTAAAACCATATGATAATTGACTTTCTCTGCTTGACTTATTTCACTTAGCACAATCTCCTCCAGTCCCACTGATGTTGATGCAAAAGTTGGGTATTCATACTTTCTGATGACTGATTAATATTCCATTGTATATATGGACCACATCTTCTTTATCCATTCTTCTGTTGAAAGGAGTCTCGGTTCTTTCTATTGTAGACATTGCTGCTATGAACACTGGGGTGCATGTGTCCCTTCTTTTCACTACATCTGTATATTTGGGGTAAATACCCAGTAGTGCAATTGCTGGGTCATAGGGTAGCTCTATTTTTAATTTTTTGAGGAACCTCCACACTGTTTTTCCAAAGTGCTGCACCAATTTGCATTCCCACCAACAGTGTAAGAGGGTTCCCCTTTCTCCACAACTTCTCCAACATCTGTTGTTTCTTGCCTTGCCGATTTTTGTCATTCTAACCTGTATAAGGTGGTATCCCAGTGTGGTTTTGATTTGAATTTTCCTGATGGCTAATGATGATGAACATTTTCCTGTGTGTCTGTTAGCCATTTGTATGTCTTCTTTGGAGAAGTGTCTGTTCATGTCTTCTGACCATTTTTTGACTTGATTATCTGTTTTTTGGGTGTTGAGTTTGAGAAGTTCTTTATAGATCTTGGATATTAGCCTTTGTTTGTAATGCCATTTGCAAATATCTTCTCCCATTTCGTGGGTTGCCTCTTTGTTTTGTTGACTGTTTCCTTTGCTGTGCAGAAGCTTTTTATCAAAAAGGAGAATTTCAGACCAATATCCCTGATGAATATGGATGCCAAAATTCTCAACAAGATCCTAGCTAATAGGATCCAACAGTACATTAAGAGGATTATTCATCTTGACCAGGTGGGATTTATCCCTGGGATACAAGGGTGGCTCAACATTTGCAAATCAATCAATGTGATAGAACCCATAAATAAGAGAAGAGAGGGAGAGACAAGAACCACCCAGTCCTTTCAATTGATATAGAAAAAGCATTTGACAAAATACAGGATCCTTTCCTGATTAAAACTCTTCAGATTATAGGGACAGAGAGAACATTCCTCAACATCATAAAATCCATCTATGGAAATCCCACAGAGAATATCTTCCTCAATGGGAAAAGGCTGAGAGCCTTCCCACTGAGCTCAGGAACATGACAAGGATGCCTACTCTCGCCACTGTTGTTCAACATAGTACTAGAAGTCCTAGGAACGCAATCAGACAACAAAAAGAAATAAAATGTATTCAAATTGGTGAAGAAGTCAAACTCTCTCTCTTCGCAAATGATGTCGTTGATACTTTATATGGAAAACCCAAAAATCTCCATCCCCAAACTACTAGAACTCATACAGCAATTCAGTAATGTGGTAGGATACAAAATCAATGCACAGAAATCAGTTGCTTTCTTATACACTAAGAATGAAACTGTAGAAAGAGAAATCAGAAAATTGACTCCATTTATAATAGCACCAAAAACCATAAGATACCTTGGAATAAACCTAACCAAAGAGGTAAAGGATCTGTACTCGAGGAACTAAAGAACACTAATGAAAGAAATTGAAGAAGACAGAAAAATATGGGAAAACATTCCATGCTCATGGATCGGAAGAATAAACTTGTTAAGATGTCTATGCTGCCCAGAGCAATCTATACTTTCAGTGCCATCCCTATCAAAATACCAACGGCATTTTTCAAAATGCTGAAACAAACAATCCTAAAATTTGCATGGAACCAGAAAAAACCCTGAATCGCTAAGGAAATGTTGAAAAAGAAAAACAAAGCTGGGGGCATGTTGCCTGATTTCAAGCTATAATACAAAGCTGTGATCGCCAAGACAGCATGGTACCTTTAAAAAAAAAAATTATTTATTTGATAGAGCACAAGTAGGCAGAGAGGCAGGCAGAGAGAGAGGAGGGAAGCAGGCTCCCTGATGAACAGAGAGCCTGATGCGGGCTCGATCCCAGGACCCTGAGATCATGACCTGAGCCGAAGGCAGAGGCTTTAACCCACTGAGCCACCCAGGTGCCCAACAGCATGGTACCTTGAGTGCCCTTGAGGGTGGTGGTTTCCATCTTAAATTTTGTATGATCTCCATCACAAGATACCACACCATCATCATTTCCTGAGGAGCTAACTAGAAGCAGACACAGCAGTGGGTGGTACTACATACAGATCACCTTATAGAGTGTCCCGCCAAGCCCGGGGCAGATGTCATTGTGTCAATTTAGAAGAGCTGAAAATCTAGTCTGTAGCCTTATTTCTCACTGCCTCTGAAGGCAGGCTTCCATTCCTGACCAGCTCTGATTACTACTGAGAGCTCTGTCTTCTCTCAGCTTCTGGGTACTGGCCTCGGCTCTGGTCCTAACAGAATTGTCTTGGGCTCTCTTTCCTGTGACAGAGTTTTGTGTATTGTAATAATGTCTGTATTTTATTTAATCAGTACAGTGTGGTGCTTACTTTGTGGAGGCAGCCATTATAGTCAACTTACACATATGGCTCCTCATAAGGATTAATCCTTACGAGACAGTGATGGTGATGATGATTCCCATTTCACAGAGGAGGAAAGCAAGGTAACTAACCTGTGGAGGGCTCACTGCCAGCCGGCATCCTTCCCCCTGCACAAGCTGCCTCTCACTTGTCTGCTACCATTCCATGAACTTATTTGGTCCTCACAGAACTTGAGAGAAGGGTATTGTTGATTTCCTTCTCTGGATGGCAAAACCAAAGTCCCACATAGGGGTCGGCCTCACCTGGGGCTGTTGTTCTGTTCCCTCCTACACGGTCCACTGTGGCTGTACTGCTGGCTTGGTATGTCTGCTTTGTCACCCTCTCAGTCATGTGACCCCCCAGGAACTCTCTTACCTTTTCTAGGCCTCAGTTTCCTTACTGAGGAGGTGGGGATTATATTAACTAGCTTAGGGGTGCCTGGGTGGCTCAGTGGGTTAAGCCTCTGCCTTCGGCTCAGGTCATGATCTCAGGGTCCTGGGATTGAGCCCCGCATCGGGCTCTCTGCTCTGCGGGGAGCCTGCTTCCCCCTCTATCTCTGCCCGCCTCTCTGCCTACTTGTGACCTCTCTCTCTGTGTCAAATAAATAAATAAAATCTTAAAAATAATAATTAGCTTATAAGATGGTTCTGAAGCAGGTCTTCTCCATAGGAGTCTCTTTCTCTCTCTCTAATGGCAACCTTTAAGCAGCAAGATTTGATTTTTGTTTAAGAAGAAGGTGAATTCCACTCAGGGTCACTGTTCTCCCCACACAGCCTCATATACAATGATTTCTAGTGCGTGTGAGGGGAGGCTCTCACTCTTCCTCTTGGAGGCTAAAAGATGTAGAATGTGGCAGCAAGGGAGGGCAAACACCAGGCTAGTTTGGTCCCTTCTGACCTTGCTTCTCTGATCTCCGGAGGACTGATAAACTCAGAGGTCTCCAGAAGCTTGAAACCCTGACTGACTGAAGACCCATCTCAGAGATCCATTTCTTCACTAACTACCTAGGAACCTAACCTCTGGACCAGAACCTGTGCTGGGCCTAGAGATACAGAAAGAGATAAAACCTCCCCTGTAGGTTGTCAGGGCGCCTGGGGGGCACCGTGGGTTGAGTGTCTGACTCCTGTTTTGCCTCAGGTCCCAGTCTCAGGGTCATGAGATCGAGCCTAGCAATCGGTTCCACACAGAGTCTGCTTAAGAATCTCTCTCTCCCCCTCTCTTCCCCTTTCCCCAGCATGAGCTCTCTCTCTCTCTAAAGTAAATAAATAAATCTTAGGAAAAACACACATACAAAATGTCTCCTCTTCAAGTCGTCAGTAGGATTTAGAAGTAATGCTTAGAAAGCACCTACCACAGTCACATAGTAAGCGTTAAATAAACGTTCATCCCCAGCCCTGGCATAAAGCCCATATGGTCTTCATGCACAGCTACTGTTCCTCACCTATGTTCCCAACCCAGCCCTCCATGTGGCCTCTATCTGTCCCTGGGACATGCTCCTGGAGCTCCCTGAGCCTTCTTCAGAGAGCAGCTACAAACGTCCACTTCCATTACAATATTTCTTCAGAAAGGAAAGAATCTTGTTTATATCCGCTCCCTTCCTCCCCTCCAGACTTACATTTAATTTCGTGCCTTTCCATCTACACAACAGGAGGAATAGTAACTTACCCACTGGCCAGACGGCCAATTGCCCAGTACTGCTCCATTTCATGCTGACATTTTTTATAAATCCTCTTACATTTTGCTTCATCAGACTGGTCTCCGCAGTCATTGTCCCCATTGCAGAGAAGTCTGCGGTTTACACACCTCCCTGGAAGGAGAAAGGGTGTTACCCATAGTCCTGTGGCTGCCAGGAGGGGCACAAACATGGTGTGAGCACCTACTATGTGCCAGACATTTTGCTGGACCTTTAAGGCCATTTTGATTAGTCCTCGTGTATCAGTAATGGCATTAACAGTGTATTCCCCCCAAAGAAGCATTGCACTTCTAAATGCTCTCGAAGGGGAGGTTACTAAGGGAGGAGGAAGGGAAAGTGTCTGCATGGCTGGGATTGAAATGGCCAGACAGGAGGGAAGTCTAGACTTCTCTCCCTGAGGCTGGCGAGGTAAGGTGGGTTTGGTGGGTCCTACAAGTAGTGCTAGCTGTGTGACCTTCCACAGTTTACCTCCTTGCTTCAGTTTGCTTACCTGTAAAATGGGGAAGTCATCATACCTACCCTCCCAGGGGTGTTGGGGGTTAAATGAATAAGCGGAATAGTAGAGGCTCAAGGAAAGTTCTAGGTAAGTGTTACTACTCTTACTATTGTTTTGGTGGGCCAAATGCACAAGACTGGTAAACATTTGCAGCGGATTTGGAAATTATAACTTTCTAATCACAAATGCTTCCCACTAAATAGCACTGCCTTCAACACCACAGCCATTTAGATTATTTTTAAACTCTAAAAATATCTGGACTCTATGTTCAACATTTGGAACACTTTTCTTCCTTCAAATGCTTCCCTCCCCCCTCCCACACTCGATTTGACTCTTTCTCTTATTTGTATATTCTTGTGAGATAAAGCCTATAAGACAGGTGACCCTCTTTCCTTAGATGTGTCTGATCATTTTTAACCAATATTAAAAGCAGAATGTCAATCTGGTCTTCAAATGTTTCTTACAAGGCACTTAAACTAAAGCCTACCTGAATAACCATTATGGCTTCGGTCAGAATCATGGAACACTGGCCATAATGAGTCCATGGACACGCTGTAAAATCTTTCAGATTTATTACATAGAATTCTGCATTTGCAATAAGCCCTGGAAATAGCTCTAAAAATCTCTTAACTCTTTCTTAAAAACCCCTGAAGCATAGTCCACATGGGTATAGTGAATGTGGAGAGCTGCAACTCCCATTGAGATAATTTGGGTCAAAACACACATATTTTTGCTGGAGACTTGGAAAAATAGGCATAGGTTTGCTTGAATTCATGAGATAAATGAGTTGGAAAGACGAGTGTTTACTTAGTTTCATAGCAGATAATTAGTCACTTGTATGCTCCTTCCTTCCTTCTGTCCATCCATCTGTCCTTTTTCTCTTTCTTTCCCTTAATCAAAAATTTTTCCCTGGGGCTAATAATACATTATATGTTTATAAAAAATAAAAAACAATTAAAACATTTACTGACTATTGCTTAAGAGTGTTATTATAAGGTGTTAACACCACTTCCAATTTTCTATTGAGAGGACCAACATGCAGAAAGATTAAATGACTTCTCATAGGTCACAAAATCAGAGGAAGATTTGACTCAGGATTACTGATTTCAGCACACCTACTTTTGGTGTCCTTCGTGTCAATGAATGTAATTTGCATTCCCCAATTTCTAATCACAACTCTTCTACTTACCAGCTGTCTGATCTTGAGCAAGTAACTCCCCCAAGTCTCAAGTTCCTAATTCATTAAATGGAAATAATATCAACACCTACTTTATACGGCTGTTTTTATGAAATAACCCCTGTAAAGGGAGGTCAAGGAGTCCTCTCGGCCTGACACATGACCCTGCCCTTGAGCACTAGGTAATGGCCAGTCCCCGCATCACCAGGTGTCATCACCTCATTTGCTAGATTTCCCCTCCCACTCTTGCAGCCCGTTATACCTGTCTGTGCACACACAAAGCCTTCACAACGCACTTGACTTCTGCACGGTCTGCTGGTAACACAGTCTTCAACTTCCTTGTCAGAGAAGTAACACGGTTCTCCATAGAACTGAGATGGCTGGCGCAAGTAGACATGTCTGTACTATGGCAGAGAGGAGCAAGGTGAACCAAGAGCAGAGCCTCAGGGACCTCAGGAACTGAGGGATACACTCAAGGGTCCATGTTGCAGTTGGCTTTGCTTGACTGTTTCAAGCCAATAGGTCGATTCACATATTCTTATTTATTCCATATCTTATAAATGAAAAAGCAGGTGCACCTGACTCTGATGCCTTGGAGTGACATGACGTTGGCAAGTTACCTTATCTCTGTGATCTCAGTTTGTTAATCTACAAAATAGGGGTGACGAATTACCTAAATGTACAGTTACGGAGTTTCAATTACATATGTGATTTCTATATGAAATCTCATGATGTTGTCTGGTACACAGTTGGCACATGGTTTCTTATACTTATTTTTCTTTATTATTATTATTGATAATTTTTAGTAGTCCATATTTCTCTAACTTCCTGTTTGCTTATTCCAAAAATACTGAATTTCCAGAACACTGATTGAGCCACTCAATCTTGAAAAAGGTAGGTATGCACCCTTGCCTTTTTTTTTTTCAATTGAAGTATAGTTGACAGCATTACTCATGGTGTATAGGTATGGAACACAGTGACTCCACAACTCTGTACATTATGTCATGCTCACTGCGAGTGTGAGTCAGTCACCATATCACCAGTTGCCATCAGTCACCACACAACACCACTGCAATGCAACTGACTATATCCCCTATGCTCTGCCTTTCATCCCCATGACTTACTCATTCCATAACCGCTTATTTGTTTTTAATCATAGTCCTGCCCTCTAGCCACATCGCAGATGGTGTGGTAATGACGATAAGCATCAGGCAGTTACAGCACGGTGTGATGGCTGCCATGATTGAGGGACAGAGTGCTCTGTAAGTTGACAGGGGCACCCCCAATGCAAACTCAGGAGACGGTGAAGTCACAACTAAGCTGAGACTCAAAAGATGAGTAGAGATGTCAGGCAAACAGGAAGAGGTGGTGTGAGGATGGCAGAGAAGAGTCCTCTGGGTAGAGAAAATTGCTATACCAAACCTGAGAGACTATAGTGTGCCTCATTCCAGAAAACAAAAAAGTTCATCATGGCTGGAGAGACAAGTATAAGAGGGCAAATGGCTAGAGCTGGAGGGAGATATAGGCAGGGGGGCAGGTCATGCAAGGCCTCCCAAGCTTCAGTTAGGTTAGATTGAATGTTTTCTTATGAGGCAATGAGAAACAGTTATGGGGGAAAATTAGTAGAGTTAGTGGCTTTCAAATCTTAGTTGTAGGTAAGAGTTTGGTGCAACAAAAGGATACAAACCAGGATAGCAGCCCCTTGGAAGAATGCCGTGTTAACCAACCATAGTTATTACTTGTATGGCATCTGGAAACCCAATCTCTGCCACCCAGCAAAATACAGACAACCATTCACCCATGTCCCTTTGCATTTCCAGAGGGTCCTTCTTCCTGGAAGACAGAGGCTGGCAGGAGAGAAATGAGGTCTGCAAAGAAGATAGCTAGAAGACCAGCCCCAGGCTCCAAAGACAAAATGGGTTTGAGGAGTGCAGAAATGATGGAAGGGAGACATCTCGAAATTCCGGTTGAAAGGTTTTGATAAGCCGCCAGCCAGTGACCCCGCACAGAGTGATGTCATCCACTGCGGGCAAGTGCGTTGCGAACTCCGAGCAAAGAGCTCTGGCTGGCTCGCTGGCTGACTCATGCTGAGTCGTCCTGGTTTATGGTGCAGATGAAGCAATTCTACAGATAACTGGATCAATGTTGATAACTTCAGCAATAAAGCTCACTTTGGGAACTGAAGTTTCCTGCATGGCTCTCCATAAAGATCCCGTTAACTGTGTAAATATCCTGGACCCACTTTTACAGCTCCAATAGGGTCTTAGCCCATGGCTGCTTCAATGTCCTGAGGAGTTGGGGAAATGGCAGCCATTCTCTTTTCTCTGACAAGTCTGCTCTGTTCAGACCTGGGATCCTGGATCATCTCTCTTAGGACAAGGGAACCTGAAGGACAAATACTACAGAGACCTCGTGGTTTATTATTATTATTATTATTATTATTATTATTATATTTATTTTTTTTTTTTGGTGGGAGAACACCAGACAAGAAGACAGAAGCCTGAGTTCAAGGCCTATTATTATTATCAGGTGAACCTGATGAACCACCTTCTCTGAGTCTCTGTTTACCCACCTGCCTCACAGAAAGTGTCACAGCTGTTTTCCCCTTCCTTACAGAGTTGTCAGAAAATATCATGAGATCAAACATCACAGATTTATGGGGCACCTAAAATGTTCCAGAAATTGGGACTACCGAAGATACAGAATTGGATAAACCTTCAACAGCTCACCATTTCACAGAAAGGTAAATAATTAAGGAAAAGTAAATGACAGGAAGAACAGGGAGCTATCATGGCCCATGGAAGTTTGCCCATCTAACCGTGCAGTGGGCTGAGAAGTCAAGGAAGGTTTCAAAAGAGGTGGCTTGAAAGTAGAGTTTCAAATCATGAGTAGGTGTTGGCCAGCGATGGAAGTGGGAAGGGTCACTCCAGCCTGAGAAAACAGCATGAATAAAGGCAGAGAAAGAATGAGAAATGGTCAGAGGGAGGCAAGTGTTCTGTGTGCTGGAGGGGGGCGTTTTATGGAGGCATCAGCCAGGACTGTGTCACAGGGGGCCTGAATGCCAGGAGTCTGGATTGGAGCCTAAGTAAGGACCGTGCATGGACTTCAAATGGTTTCAGGAAAAGACAGGCCAGATGTGCATTTTTGATAGCTCCGCTCGTTGCGCCACAAAGATGGACTGAAAGAGCAAAGTTGGAGGCAGGAAGTCTGACTAGGAAGCTCTTACATGAGCAAGGAGAGATACGCTAGGAGAATAACTGGAAGGTCGAAGAAAGGATCGAAGAAAGGCAGCATAGAGGAAAATAACGCATTAACTAAATAAGCCAGCATTTATCGAGGTCCTACTATGTGCCAGGCACTGT
Source organism: Taxidea taxus jeffersonii (assembly GCA_003697995.1). Lineage (NCBI taxonomy): Eukaryota > Metazoa > Chordata > Mammalia > Carnivora > Mustelidae > Taxidea > Taxidea taxus. Next base: position 59,242 of record ML104984.1, on the reverse strand, counting down.
CAGCACTGCCTCAGCCAGTTTTGCTGAGGGTTAGGGGCTCTGAAAGCTTAGAGCTCTCCCAAGGCCAGGGTACTTACCCTTTTCTTCTGACAGGGATCACACGTGGTCCAGGAGGACCAGCTGGAGAGTTCACAATCAAGAGGCATCGGCACGACATCCACACTCCGCGTCTGTCTGCTCTTGGCAAGGCTCTCATTGACTGCGTTCGACTCCAGAGAGTGTGGCCTTTCACCTCTAAGGGGTCATCATGAGAGGACAGGGTCAGAAGAGATTTAAATGTACATACCGCCACCTCCCCCCCACTCAATAAACACGTATGTGCTCAATTGTGCGAGGCTATTAGTTTATCATTCAAGTACAGGCTAATTCATCCAGCAAACAGTTACTGAACACTTAAGTGCCTTGCACTCTGACTAGCTATTGCTGAAAGAGAACTGAACTCAGATCAGAAGGTGGTCGGTCAGCAGCGGGGACATCTTGGTCTGCTTTGTCCACCTGTGTGACTTTTACTCATCTTTATAATGTGAGAGTCATACCTATCTCCCAAGGCTATTTCTAGGGCTATCTAAGAGAGTACATTTAAAAGCACTTTATAAACTTTAACCTGCTATAGATATACAAGAAATAAAACCACAGCTGGATACAGGACTTTAGTGCTCCCCCTCACTGTGCACCTTTGCATTATGCCCTGGGAAAGGAGAGGTTGGACTAGATGGTCTTTTCCTCCTTCCTTCCATCCTTCCTTCCTTTCCCTTGCTTTCTTCCTTCCCTCTTTTTTTCCTTCTCTTTCTTTTCCCTTCCTTTTCCTTCCTTCCTTCTCTTTCCTTCTTTCTTTTCCTTCCTTCCTTCTTTCC
>ML104984.1:0-58378 GCA_003697995.1 Taxidea taxus jeffersonii | reverse complement strand
CCTTCCTTCTCTTTCCTTCTTTCTTTTCCTTCCTTCCTTCTTTCCTTTCCTTTCTTTCTTCCTTCTTTTTTTCTTCCTTCCTTCTCTCTCCTTCTTTCTTTATTTTTCTTTCTCTCCCTTTCTTTTCTTCTTCTTTTTAAAAGAGAGAGGAAGAGAAAGGAACAGAGGGGGAGAGAGAGAGAGAATCTTAGGCAGACTCCATGCTGAGCACAGATCCGAATGCCCACCTAAATCTCACAACCCTGAGATCATGACCTGAGCCGAAGTCAAGAGTTAGATGCTTAACCAACTGAGCCACCTGGGTGCCCTGGACTTGATGGTCTTTAAGAGTCCATGAAACATTTGCTGAGAACCAACAACATTCAGGGTACTGTGCTACAGGGGACCCAGGGAAATAGAGAACACAGGTTCTGCCTTCTGGAACTCACAGTTTGTCTTAGGATAGGAAAAGAGACACACATCTCATGTCTTAGCTATTTGGGGCTTTATCCAGTAGGCAGCATTTTTAAGTACACAGGCTCCATGGCCAGAGCTTTGCTTTGGGAGCTACAGTGTGGAGACTGAGCAGGGGTGGGGAGAGCCTGGATGTAGGACAAGCATGTAGGAGGCCTGTGCAGTGGCACTGAGGAGTGATGTGAGCCTGACCTCTGGCAGTGTTTAGGGGAGAACATATGGAGAGGTCATGTATATGAGACCCTGCTCGGGTGAAATAAATAGAAAGTGAGAGGAAGTGGTTACAGAGGAAGGGGTTTGGGCTGATGCTTGTTTCCAGTGTGATTGTGTGTATGAGAGGGGAGCACAGGAGCAGAAGAGCTTGTTGGAGAAGATGCGGTTGGGGCTTGCTGAAGTCCAGGTGCTCATGGAACACCTATGTCCAGAATTCAGCAATTAGTTCTCATGTGGGTTTTGTATACAAAAGAGATTTTCACCAGAGATACAGATCTGATTGTGCAAAGCTATGGCAGAGGATAAGACTGTTCTTGAGAAGAGAGGCAGGCCAGAGATAAGTCCTTGGGGAACATCAACACCACCAGCAGACCAAGAAAGACTGGTGCCCTTCCAGTCTCGAGCATGGGTAGTGCAGAGCTGTGAGTGGGGATGTCAGTGAGGCCATGGTGGTTGGTGGGGAGGGAGCCAGACAGTGTCACATCTGCAGAACAGCCAAACGACGGAAGACCTGAAATTTGTCTAGAAGGTAAGGCAACACTTTTTCTTGAGTTCCTGGCACTTGGTGGGACATTCAATAAAAGGGTGAATAGAACAGTGAATCTGTCTAGGCATCCCATTTCCCCCATGCATAACATGATGGGTGTATTTTGTTCCACCAAAAAGAGTGTATAACAAGGTAAGATCCCTGGTAATTTGTGTTCCTTTTCAAGGCATGAGAGATGAGAAAGAAAACAGATTTGCTGAGCACCCAGGACATGTCAAGCCCTGTCAGTGGTATTTGACCCACTGAGTTCTCACAGCAACGTGAGAAGACATGGCCACTTGTACAGATGAGCGAAATGCCCAAGAGTCACATAGCCGGTGGGTGATCTTGGGGTCTGAGCTCAGTCTGTTTGACTCTAGAGCCTCTGTATGCATTTCCCCATGCTGCCCACAAAGGAACCAGGCCAGCACCCACTCCACTAGTGCCCTCCTCCTCTATGCAGCGCTTCTTCCAACCCCGCGTCCAAGACTGAGTCATTAGGGAGAGCATCACATAGTTTCCACCGACTCAAATACATAGTACATCACTCCAGACAAGGTCATTAACAATACATTCTCACTTGGCAAAAGTCCTAAAAAGAGGATAATATTAACTACAGTGAAATCCATCTCCACAACTGCCCCAGAGACCAGCAAAAATCAATTGCCTAGTAAAGTTGGATCTTTAACAAAAGGTCAAAGGCTCTCCTGGAAACCACAGGTGGATGCTTTAAAACGGTTACTCGAGGCAGGATGCTGCATACCAGTGGGGGGCTCAGAATGCGCTCTTACCTACTAATCTGCCCAGGTTTGACAAACTATACTGTCTGTGATTCAGCTTCTCCTAAGTATATACATATATATATATATATATTTTTTTTTAAGATTTTATTTATTTATTTATTTGACAGACAGAGATCACAAGTAGGCAGAGAGGCAGGCAGAGAGAGAGGAGGAAGCAGGCTCCTTGCTGAGCAGAGAGCCCGATGTGGGGCTCGATCCCAGGACCCTGGGGTCATGACCTGAGCTGAAGGCAGAGGCTTTAACCCACTGAGCCACCCAGGCGCCCCCTAAGTATATATTTGACAGCTCGGCAGGGTACCCTTTTCCTGTTCCAACTCAGACGCCGTTAACATTGTGTTTTCAGCAACTATCAACCCAATTCTGGGCCACAGTTCAACCGAGTAGATAAGTGATGCATAAACACACACTATTAAGTGTCACAATTATTTCCCTCTCTAAGGTTTCACAGCCCGTTAATAGGCAAGATGATCGTTTACAGAAGGGACTTGGTTAAAAAGTGGTGATAACTCCCAGATCTCTGTTTTGCACCCCATTTTCATTATGGAGGTGGCAACCTAATGAAGTAATCAGCTGAATAAATTGTATGCTTGTCAGTTACACTGGTAAAGATGCACGTGGGTTAGTAGTACTGCAGAATGCAAATCTGAAAGAGAGGCTGGCATTAAGTCACATCTGTAAATCCTAGCCTCTGTGTAGGGATACAGCACGTTCCTTTCACGCCTGTGGATTTTTACAGAAACCAACCAGATGGACCTTTTGACCCACTGAATTGACTCTGTCATTCAAAATGTGTTTTTTTTAGTGTTGGACACTTAAACATGCCCAGAGAAGCACAGAAAGTAAAATAATAAACATTCACATACTCACGGCCCAAGATCGCCAATTACTAACATTTTGGTGTATTGCCTTCAAGTCTTATTTATTTATTTATTTGTTTATTTGAGAGGAAGTGAGAGCATGAGCGGAGGAGGGGCAGAGGGAAAGGAGGGGAGAATCTCAAGCAGACTCCACACGGAGCACAGAGCCCGATCCAGAGCTCCATCTCACGACCCTGAGATCACAACCTGACCCGAAATCAAGAGTCAGATGCTCAACTGACCAGTCTAACCAGGCAACCCTAGTCTTTTCTTTGTTTTAAATAAAAAATAACCCTATACACTTCGCATCTGCATGAGATGCCAGCCCCAGTTCCATTTCCTTCTCCCCTTTGCAGAGGGAACTGCTGTCAGGAATTTCCAAGTATCCCTCTGAGTCCTTTAGATATTTTTACATATACATACATATGCACAACACATAGCACTGCTTTTCTGTGCTTTCCTCATACCGTGAGGAATATTTGTATATTATGTATATAATATATAAATGTATATAATATATACATTACATATTTATATATAATATATATTCTTATAAATATATTAAATATATTATAATTATATAATTATAATTATATAAATATATATATTACTGTGCAAGTTTCTTTTGCCAGCCAACACTCCATGTCTGAGCCCAATGCCTGCAGATTCATAAAGAGATCTAATTCATTTCTTTTACCTAGATCTTCCATCAAAGGGCATAAATTGCATCCAATTTATTCTTTTTCATTTTGAAGGACATTTGCATTTTCTCAGTCTTTTGCAGTTGCAAACAATGCTGCAATAAACATCCTTCTCCAAGCCCTTGGAACATATCCCTCTACATAAGGCATGGCAGGGATGCACCTTTCCTCGAGGTGTATAGAAGGCTATGGCTGACATGAGGACGTATTTCACAGGCCCCTGTCTTCCTCGTCTCTTTCTAACCAGAGTCCCTGATCAAAATAAAGATGGATCCATCGAGTAAGGCAGGATTAGGTCAGCAGTAAATTGCAAGCCATCAGCTTATATAGATGGGGTGTGGCAATATATTTTGGCTTTCCGTAGAAATCCCCTGACACAACAACTTTCTTGTCACACACAATTTGCTAGGCAGCCTCATCCCCTCCGCAACTAGCATCTTTCCTCCTTGCTACAAGGGACAGCTTCTGGGTGGCAGCTTTTCAATTTCTCCTGTCTCTGTCAGTGGCGGTTGTAGCCGTGAAATTTAAAGCAACATCTGAAGGCAGCAAACATGTGGTCTAGCGATAGAGAAATGGCACAGGGGCCCAGGAAGTCAGGGACACAGTGCAGCTCGGGAGGGGATCATGCATGTGACAGGCAGGATGGAGCAGGGAAACCCAGGAGCCCCAGAACCAGAAACAAAAAACTTGGATGTGAATCCATATTCTGTTCCAGATGAAGTGAGTAGCCTTGTGAATTACACCATCTCCCTGTCTTGGCTTCCGTCTCTGTAGAACCATAAACAATAGCACTTACCTCAAATAGTTGTGAGGGATTAGAGCTAATATTTCTCAGTGCCTGGCCCACAGGGGCAATAAATCAACAACTGGTCTTCTGACAATGTGATGATTCCATCTGACTTGATTATAAGAACTAAAGACAAAAGCCTTCCTCGGCTAACAGGAGGGAGCTCTCAGCTTCTGCTCCAGAGCTGAAGGCTCTTCCTCCATTCCAAGGGTGGAATTTGAATCCATGCTGTGCTCAGGACATCCCAGAGGAAATCACGGGGAGATGCCGGAACACCAAACCTGGATCCAGGCATGGGTTTGAGACTGATGAGACCTGAGGGTGTCTCCTCTTCTCTTTGAGGCTATTTTGCTATTCTACATAGTGTGGATAGAGATGAACACTCATCTCCGGACATGGCTGGAGGATTGAACAAGGCGTTGTACTTACCCACTCCTACCTCTAGTTCCTTCATCAGAGTGAACTTTCAATACATAAATATGATGGCGTTGCTCCTTGGCTTAGAACCCTTCAATGGCTCCCCATTGCCTAGAGGGTAAGGTTCAAACTCCTGGGATGGCACCCCAGGGCTCTTCAGCTCCGCCCTGCTCTGATCCTGCTTTACTCCCACTTGATCCTATCTTTGGCAGCACCCCACTTTGGCCTGTGCCCAAGGCCTTCTGAAACAGACTTGAGGCTTCAGGAACACACTAGGTTTCTCTTACTTCTGTGCCTTTGTCTATGGTGATTCCTCTGCCCGGAACATCCTTCACCTCCTTGGCCATTTGGCAAACATCTATTCCTGTAGAAAGATTCAGCTCAAACGCCACCTCTTTTAGAAGCCTTTCCAGACCCCCTGCATGCCCAGTAGAGCTGGTCACTCCCTCTCTTGCTTCCCACCTGTCGCTCTTTCATCTCTTTCAACAGTACACACAGCATGTGCTCACAGCTTGGTTTTCTCCATGGGAACACAAACTCTGTGTCTGACTCATCTCTATTCTCAGAGTCTGACAAGGAGCTTTGTGAAGGGATCACTGCTATGCATAGGGTTGCTATGAGCCCCTTACACCCTGCATTCCACACACAGTTTTTGGGGTCTTTTCTCCTTCTCTGCATATACATAGTGTGTGCACATAAGGCAGGCCTTGGCAGCTTGGTTCTTCTTGGGGCCCAGTTGAGATTCTTGATAATCTTGAGAGTCATAATATTATCAATTTGTTGAGTACCCAGTGTGTAGTGAACATGTGCCATCCTGGTCTCAGGGGCGGTGCCCAATGGCAGCTGGGGGCTCAGCAGAGCCCCAGTACCCAGTGGGTATTGGGAGGTTGTGCTCAGACAGCATTTATGGAATGAACAAAAGGAATGGCCCTAACAGTCCTTCTTCTCAGAGGGTTGCTCGCAAAGTGACCTGGGACACCTGAGTGTTTCAGCATTTGTGGTAGGGGAGGACCCTACCATGAGGCAGGGGAGCATTCTGTATGGGGAGGACCCCACCCATGGCCAGGTCACTGGCACTTTCTTCACTGGAGCCCAAGTCTCAGCTTTCACTCAGATATTTTCTTTAGCCTGTTTTATATCCTATTAACAATACAAAAAATGATGAAATAAATCAGTTAGCATTTATCTGCTGGGAACATACCAAGTGTGTGTGTGTATGTGTGTGTGTGTGTGTGTGTACGTGTGTGTGTCTGTGTGTGTACGTGTGTGTGTGTGAGAGAGAGAGAGAGAGAGAGAGAGAGAGCGTGACAACACCTGAGAGCCCAAAGAATTTGGGTTGATGAGCAGGTACAGTGGATCCCTCTCATAAATTAAAATCATTGACGTGAATCGGCTCTTTTTTCCATACATAACAAACCTTCTTTTGCATAAAGAGTCACACCGGGCCTTTGTTCAGAACACAGAACAAGTGTCCTATTCTTCTCAGCGTGACAAAACACATTTAAACATGTCAGTTTCTTGTGGGAACATTTGTTGAAGTCAGATGCTTGGTTCCACAATAATCTGAAGACAGTTGTTGATCTTAGTTTATCAAATGCACGCAAATTGCTTTGAGAGCTGTTCCTTATTCCACAGGCCCACAACAAAGAGGCGGTCAGCATTATACTCCCTGTCACATTACTGATTGGGGAATCATTTGTAACCATCACTTACCTGGAGCCAGGCAAACTGACAGCACCCAGAGCAGCACAGAGAAGAACCAGCTCTGCCAGGGCCCTCCACGCCTGCGGCCCAGATGTCTTCATTTTCAGTCTGTGACCGAGCTCCCCTGGGACTCCTGGGTCCACGAAAGGTCTGCACAGGGAGCACTGCCGTTAGCTTCTGTCCCCATACAGCAAACAGTTCAGCAAAGTCAACAGAAAGCCAGCAGTGACCGGGAAATGCCTTAGACTTTGCACGGATGGTTACTTACCTATAACTCTGGACACCAGAGAACAGTGGAAAATTCTATGTGGGGACCAGCCAAGAGGACAGGCTGTTTAGTCAAGACTATGGGCTTGAGGTCCAGAATGCTGGGTTCATTCAATCCTTTCTCTGCCACTTGCTCGATTTGTCCCCTTGGGCAAGTCACTTTACCTCCATGCCTCAGTTTCCTCACTTGCAAAGTGAGTAGGTTTAAGTAAAGTGACAGAAGTGAGCAGAACGGGCCCTTGTTAAACCCTCTGATATGTGAGCTCTAACTGTGGAGTGAAAGGCAGGGTCGGAAGGCCAGCCAAGCCAACAAGAGGCTGTAGGAGCTCTAGAACCTGTCTACCTCAGTTGCAACTGTCTCTGTGTGTTTCACTAGCTGTGTGAGCCATGCATAGCCAATCATTAACCTCTCTGAGCCCGACTTAACCTCATCTATAAAATGCGAATAATAATAGTACCCAACTCACAAGGTTGTTGCAGAGACTAAATAAATCTTAATCTTTACAACACTTTGAACAGTGCCTGGCACATTCTTGGTGCCAAATGATATTTTTATTGACTGTCTCTGATTCCAAGTAGGCATTATAAAAATGATAACTGGAAGAGCATAATCATCCAAATACGTGGTGTTGTTATTGCATAACCTACGTGCAGCTTCACTGTAATTAGGGGGAAACAGAGCTTCCCTGAGCTCATTGGGAAGTGTGGTAGATGACTAGTACTGGTCAACTTTACTCATGTCTCCCATATTTGCTAGGACCCCTACACAAGCACAGTCAGTAGCAACCTGGAGAGAGTCCCATCAACACCATGCCCCTTCACCAATCACCTCTCCCACAAACAGGTCAGGGGGCCTCACTGTCTTCCCGCTAAGGTTGAACACAACAAAGGCAGGTGCCACTCCTGTATGGTGAACCAATGCTTGCCTTGAGCCTCAATGGGTGTTTCACCTTGGACTCTTTATTATTCTGGAGAATGCACCAATTGCCCTGTCCTTTCTATGTGGCCTAACCCTTAAGTGAGATTAAAGGAAAACGTCTCCCAAGGCTCTCTTGCAAATGGTCTAATCCAAGCAAAAGGGCACCTCAATACCTCCAGAAATGACTCCCAGATGTCCCGTGACCCCATGTCGGATGGGTGTCTTCAGGTTTTCAGCTCCAGCATGGACCCAGGGTCGGGGGCACCTCTCAGCTAGGCACCTGCCCTGTGGGGTGAGGAGCACTGGCATGGGCGGGCGGGGTAGGGGGCAGCCCAGCACACACTTGGAGGCAATGTGCAAATGACCAAGGCTCTTGAACAGAGCCCCCTGAAAACCATCCTTGACTCCTCAGAATCAACAGACTAAAGTCCAAAAGGCACTGAACTGGCATTTACGAAACCAATCTACAGCCCATGAAGGACTGGATAAACATGGTGGGTGACCGACCTGTTGCTGCTAATGCTGCAGGTGTAGATGAGGGCACTCGGGGTGGGCCAGGCAGCAGGCAGCTTGAGGGTGGGCTGGGAGAAAGACTGCACTTGTCTCCTTAGGCAAGCTATGCAATTTCTCTAGGACTGTCCTCTAATCTGAAAAACGGGGATAATAATTCATGAGTATCTACTTCATAAGGTTTTGAGGTTTGAATGTATAAAGCCTTAAGCCTTTCACCTCCCTCTGACACAGGCTGGCGTACTCAAGAGGGCCAACCTGCTGCCCCTCCTGCCACATCTGCCATAGGAGCCCAGCTGGGGCTGGAAAAGCAGACGAGGAAGAGCAGTGAGGGGATGGATGCAAAGCCACAGAGGGCGGCCATGCCTTCCCGTTAATTGCGTCCAGAACACAGAACACAAACCCTGCTGTCAGACCCTCCTGGGTGCATCCCAGTTATCATTACCCCAAGCACCAGGCACTATCTCGCTGTTGTCCCAAAGGATGCAGTGACCTGAGCTTTGCCACAATTGATTGTGGTAGTTAATCATTGGTAAACAAGCAGAGAATTGCATTCAAGAAAGAACCATGTCCTCTACTGTGCCTGTCTGCATTTAAGAGAAACCACATCCTTTTAAGATAAGGCTTCCCTTCTACTCCTCGACCTACTGGGCTCACGGAGGAACCTGCACGTCCTAAGAGCAGTTACTTGAATGACTTGGGTGCTCTCTTGCTAGACTTTTTTGTGCATACTGTTTCTTCCACCCAGAACGGGTACCACCTGGCTAAACAGGACTCATTACTTACGTTTCATACTAATGTCACTTTCTCAAGAAAGCCTTCCCAAGTGACTCTCCTGGGGTTCTTTGGTTCCTGGCTGGCTCCAACAGGTTTCTGGGCAGTCCAACCTCATGGCGCCCCCTGGTGGTTTCAGATGCAGCTCACCTGCCGTCAGGCCAGGACAGTGGCCTCAGGTCTCAATGATAAAATGTATTTTTCACGGGCAGTTCTTAGAATCTAACAGTTTTCCCTATACATCATCTTGTTTGATCTTGACAATAAGCTGAAAACTAACTTGTTTGATCTTGGCAATAAGCTAAAAACTAAGTGTCACCTTTCATGTCTCTGAGATGGGGTTCCATAACGGATTCCAAGGTTGCTAAGTAGCAAATCTATGGGCAGATACAATTTTTTTTTTCCCTGACTCCCAAATTCTTCTGTTTGTAATTCCAAGGCTTTGTCCTCCTCTTAGGAGGTTCCAAGATGGATTCAGACTCAGCACGATGGCCATAGCTCACCACTCTCTGGCCATAGCTCTCTTCTCTGAGCAAGAGAGAGCTTTCAAAAATGATTATGAGGGGAAAAAATCCACAGTTTTGGGCGCCTGGGTGGCTCAGTGGGTTAAGCCGCTGCCTTTGGCTCAGGTCATGATCTCAGGGTCCTGGGATCGAGTCCCGCACCGGGCTCTCTGCTCAGCAGGGAGCCTGCTTCCTCCCCTCTCTCTCTGCCTGCCTCTCTGCCTACTTGTGATCTCTCTCTGTCAAATAAATAAATAAAATCTTTAAAAAAAAATCCACAGTTTTAGGTCTATGGATCTACTAACAGGACATCGCTTTTTTCAGTCTTTGATAACTAATTTCCTATCCTCTATTTCCATCATCAATTCCACGTGTTTTAGGTTTTGTAATGGCAGTATTCTACCCCCCAGCCCCGTATCCAATTTTGTATTAGTTAGCTTTTGCTGCATGACAAGTAATCCTAAACTTAGTACCATAAAACAATGGTCATTTACTAGATCAAAATTCTTTGGGTCATCAAGTAGGCCTGGGCTAAGCTGGCTGGTTCTGCTGGTCTTGCTGGGTTCACTCATGCAACCTCAGCCAGCTGGGGTGTTGGCAGGGGGCTGGCCTGACACAGGATGGCCTTACCTGCTTGAGGATTCCTTCATTCTGTTTACCGGTGCTGGCTGTTGACTGACATGATGGGGTCAGGGGGCCACAGGTCTCCAGATAGACTAACTCAGCCTTCTTCATGGTGATCTCATGGTTCCAAAGAGCAGCAAGAAAGGACAGATGCTAAGGCACAGTGACTTGTAAGCTTCTGCTTGAATTATGTTTCTTAATGTCCCATTCACTAAAGGGGTGGCCAAATCCACACTCAAGACAGAGACAAAGATTATACCTGTTGATAGGAGGAAGAGTGGAGTCACTTTGCAAAGGGGTGTGCAGACAAGCTTGGAAGGAATTTGTGGCTATTTTGCAGTCTTCCACAGACAGGTGACTTTCACACAAAAGCTGTTAAAAGCCAATGTGCCTTCTCCATTTTTCTCTTCTCCTGTCCTTGTGATTTGGAAGCATGTGTTGAGGTAAGTGTCTTACGGTAGAGGGAGCTGGATGGAGAGGAGCCCCTGCTGCCTCACAGAGAACTTTAGGACTGAGGATTAAACTTTTCTTGTGTTACCTCAATGACGTTGTGTGGTTTGTATGTTACTGCAGCAATAGCTACCCTATTCTGACTGATGGTATTCCTTTGTTTCACCAAATGTGGTGTGCATGTACATTTTCTGGGGGAAAAGTCCACAGGTCTCCTCAGATTAAAAATCAAACTAACAAACAAATCCGAGATTCTAAATAAGTAAACACAAGACAAAAAGGCAAAAATCCCTCAAGATACGTAACGTTTTCAGCTCCCAGAATCATGTGCTCCCTTTGGAGGGAGTGTGGAGCAGTTGCAAGTGTCGGAGGCATCAGCCAGACCTAGATTAGCATTTCATTTCTCCCATTTATGAGTTTATATCCTGGACAAATCCCTTAAGCCCTCCGAGCAGTAGTTTCCCTAGTTTAAAATGCAGGCTTGTTGAAATAATGCTTCAATAATCATTTATTGCAAGCCTACTACATGTCAGGCACAATGCTAGGTGCCCGGGTAGAAAGATGAATATGTAATAAACCTTCCCCATAAGAGCTGACGGCATGGCGAGAGAAACAGACACAGTAATACATCAGGGCAGCACAGTGCGATAAAAGTGGTGCTCGAGCCCCCCGTGTATAATGTGGGCACAAATGTGTGCATGCATGGACATGGGACAGTGTGTGTGGATGAGTGTGTGCACATGTGTGCGTGTGAGTGTGGGGGCGTGTGTACGTGTGGTCAGAGGGAAAGACTTCTTGGAAGTGATGTTTGAGCTGGCCCTTCAGGGGTGAGGACGAGTCAGCCAACCAAAGGAGGGCCCTTGCTTTCTCAGGGAAAAGGGCCAGCAAATTCAAGATACAAGGGTTCAGGGACCCGTCTGCCACATGGTGTTGTGGGAGCACAGAGCTCAGCCTGAGCGGCAGGAGGTGATGGGACTGGAGTCCATGGCAGGAGTCAGGGCACAGAGGGCCACATGGGCAGTGCTAATGATACGGATTTGTATCCTAAGTGCCCAGGGAAACTACTGAAGGGTTCTGGGGGGAAGGGAACAGTTCTCTTTGGGAGGAAGATTACTCTTGCTTCTTGCTGCGGTGCAGAAGATGGATTTCAGGGAGGGAACTGGAGCAGAGAGCCCGGCTGGGAGGTGCTTCCGACCACCCACTGAGGGAGCTGGGGGCTGACCCCAGGCAACAGCAGCCATCAGGGAGGAGGGCATGCATTTAATGTCTGTGTTCTGCTGTCCAGAGAAGTAAATTACATGCTATTTGTAAAGGGCTTTGTGGAGAGTGCTGCTCGGCACGAGGTGGGGTCATTATGACTGAGATTATGTTCTGTGTTAAGGAAGGTCTATAAAGTCCCCAGGGCTGAGCCTGGCATCTGCTCACAGGGACACGGCCCCCATGACACCCATTTCCTTCTTCGTCACTCAGGGTCCTGTGGATTGAAGTGCCTTCCAGGCTCACTTTCCCTGGACCCCTGGGGGGGGGGGGGTCCTACTGTTCCAGAGTCCTAAGTCAGTGTCTAGGATCCCCTGATCTCTGGGATTTTCACTTGCAGGCTTTTCCTTAGGCCTTGGGAGCCTGATTTCAAAGAGCCCATGGCAGAATTGCTGTGATGACAACCTCGCTGGAGGAGGCTATGTGCACTGGAGCTCCTTCCCCAGGACAGCGTATGGGCACGACTGCAGTTCAAAACTGGGCCAGAAAGAAGGTGGGCAGGTTGCACAGGCAGCAAGGTCTCTGGAGGACTAAGTGGGGGGAAAATAACCCAAAGGAGAAAAGAAGACCTCTATTTCCAAAGGGGAGGAATAAGAAGGGGAAAAAACGAGCCAGCAAAATGAATGAAGAGTCTCCTTGTTTTGTGGCAAATGGAATAACTGCTCCAGGGTCCCCGCCCCTTCCTGCAAGGCACCCCCGGTGATTCAAGTTGGCCCTGTGACAAAAGTCATGTGGAATATAGGGAGAAGAGGAGTGAGGTGTGCCATTACTCCTTCCCATGTGCCATCTGACCCTCTCTTCCCCGAATCTGCCTGCTGGTGACCCTGGAAGCTGGTGTCCAGAGGGCAGAGCAGCTGGCAGCCTGGGCTCCTGCATCACCATGTGGAGCCGGTCCTTTGCACTCCCTGCTCGGCACAACATGCCTCCATGAGAATTAGACTTCTCCTGCGTTCCAGCTGCTGACATTCCAGCGTCTCCCTGTGACGGTGGCAAGCACTATCTACACGGATACACCCTCCTCACCATCTTCATTCCTTACCCCAATGAATGGGCCAGCATTCGCTGGAGGAGTCAGGGCTCCAGAGAGTGTCATCCCAGCAGCCCAAGGTATGACGCAGCACTAGTGGGAGCAGAGAGACAGCATCCTCTTAGCAGGGGAGGCTCACGGCCTCTTCCAGGGTCTTGTCTGTCCTTTGTGTTGACAGATATGGGAATTCTATGCCCTCTACCATGTGTATCTTTCTATTCAAGTATGGATATGTATTTCTGCACAGAGACGTGCAGGTGCCCTGCTTCTCCTGTCCTACAGGCATAGGTCTAATAGTACAGATACAGATTTAGCATACGGTCTAAAGTACAGATGTAGACTTCTCTCTGCTGTAAGTCAGGAGGCACAGATACACGACACTAAGCACGCAGCACACAGTTCCCAATAAGGAAGACAGAGTACCAAGAACAGCTGAGCAGCACCGAGGATGATGGCCAGCACTGTAAAGAGAGATCAGCAGAAGAGGCCAGCAGTGTGCTCCTAGGGGAGGGGTGGCCAGCATGCTGCAAGAAGTGATTTTGCAGGCTTTGCCTCTGTCATTCAGGAGGCTATTGCCAAATACAACTGAGAAGACCAGGGAGAGAGCCCTTTAGGTGCCATTTTATTTGGTGCTGGTGACTGAGGGCCTAGAGTGGGCATGTCCCTTGGCTCCCGGTCCCTGACCAGAGTGCTGATCAGAGAGGACCTTGAAGTTTGTGTGAGGAGAAGGGTAAAGAAGACACTGCAGAAGACAGGGGAGCCATGACAGTGGTGAAAATCATGCTCTTAGTAGAGTTCCCAAACCGGGGAAAGATTTCAGGCATGGACCATGAAGCCGCAGTGGGCAAGGTGGGTGAGTGACAGGTCACCTGTGGTTCTCAGGATCTATCCATCATTACCTGTTTATTATCGGAGAACAGCACATCGTGTTTTCTCGTAACCACCTTTTTTGGTTGCTGCCATCTTAGGATCTTTTACTGACCTCACGTTACCCATTGGTCTCATTGGCGCAGGCAAGGAAACATCTCGAGTTCAACTCGGAGCAGCCCATTTCTGTAAATGTCGTGATATTCAAGTGTAGGCAATTCTTTAAAAATAAAATGTTGAGTGCTCATTTTCTGCATCAGATGTTTCCAGGAATGCTAGAAACATGTGAGGTGGGGAAATGGGATTCTACCTGGCAATGTGCCAGGCAACTAATTACCTGGGGGACTTTGGACAACCTGATGGATTATGTAGTTCCATTGATATTATGGATTAACTGTGGCAAATAGGACACTTCGGCCACCCCGCTCATCTGTTCACTTACTCCCTAGTGGGTCATGCGCAAACTCCTCAGCCCAGCGAATGAATGATTTCTAAATCTCTGTGCCTCAGCTACTCTGGACTTCACACCAATACCGGTATTCACTTGGATGTCTAGATTTTCGCTGCCGATGGTGCCCAAGTGGGAGACACAGAGGTACATACAACTCTTGGCTCCCTGCTCTGGTGCGGCTTCCAGTTTCATCGAGGAAACAAGCACAAGGAGTCACATCTCCACCTGTAATGATGACTTGAATAACCTGAAGTGGTAAAGGAGACTTTCCTGATGACATTGTGGGGGTGGGGGCGGGGGTGGAGGGAAGGAACTCTGGGAAATTCCCCTACGCTCGGAGGCCCTAAACCAAAGGGGGAAGTGATGGCCCTGTCAGACTTTTGAGTTGCTGAAGTGACACAGGGTCACAGGCCATCTCTGCTCTCCGGTATCGCCACACGAAACAACCCCAACACTAGTGGCTGAAAACATCAATTACTTTACTGTGACTCTAGGGCAAGAAGTTGAAGGCGGCACAACGGGGGTGGTGGCAATGACCACTCAGATGTTTGCTGACTCAGGTGGGAAGCTGGACAGCTCAGGGCTGGCTGGGTCAGGGTGACTATGCCCTTGGTCCTCCTCAGGGCCTCTGCCTACCCAGGCGGCTACTCGGCAAGGCCTCTCCACCACCTGGCTGGACCTCTTCCGTGGCAGCTCAGGGCTCCCCAGGGCATAAAAGCAGAAGCTGCCAGACCTTCTTGAGGCTTTAGCCTGGAGCTGGGTGTGACACTCTGTGACGCTGCTTCTATCACATTCTACTGGTTAAAATGAGCCACAGGGCTAGCTCAGATTCAGTGTGGAGAGCTGTATTAGGGTATGAATACAGAGAGCGGTGGTTCATTGGGAACCCTTTTGGAGACCAGCTACCATATTCAGGAAGTGACATTGTTTAATGAGGTGGGTTTTGGGGGCATCTGGATGGGCCAGTCAGTTAAGCACCTGCTTTCAGCTCAAGTCAGAATCCCAGGGTCCCAAGATCAAGTCCTACATCAGGCTCCTGCCCAGCAAAGAGTCTGCTTCTCCCTCTCCCTCTGCTTCTCTCTCTTTCTCCCTCTCTCTCTCAAATAAATAAAATCTTTAAAAAATGAGTTTTTAATTTTTAAACAAAATTCTTAATCAGGAAGAGCCTCTTTCTCCCCAAAAGAGTCTGGAAGTACCTTTCTTTAACTACTACTGCTTAAAAAAAAAAAAAATACAGCTCCTAGAAATAGGCAGAGCTTTTGGAACCAAGATCTAAATACACCAGTGTAACAGCACCCACAGGAAATACCATCTCCAGCCTCATTTGGGATCAGGACTTACACTGGGTTTTGAGGATCGGCAGGTGTAAAGGCCAAGATATTTCTTCAAAGGGTTTAAGGACCCCAATCCATGGAAATGATGTCAATCCTGAGACAGATCATGGGGGAGATGAGCAGGGACATTCAGAAGTGGATCAACAGATTAAAAGCAAATCAAAGCAGGATACCTGGTCCTCCCTGGACAGAGACTGTACCCCTAGCTGAGGAAGATGTCTGTTCCAACATCAGAACCCCAGCCCAGCATCCCCATAGTCATTTCTACATATTTTTGCTAAACTGTGTAGTAGACAAGACATGGGATACTAGGCTCCCGTTCTATCCGTGTTAAGAGCAGAGAATGTGGAAAGCCTGCCTCTTCTCCTCACTGGGTAAGTGGCCTTGCGTCAAGCTATCTCCCTCTTTTGCTCAGGATTGTCAAGGTGCTTATTAGCACAGCATCACATTAAGAGGATTTTGATAAATGTTAACTCTTACTATCATTACTGCTAGCATTCATATTGTTAATTTCATAATCTCCAATTTATACATCTTCCCAGCTAGATATTTGACTTGGATGGGCCACCGTATCTGCCCACTGATATAAAGATTTTGGCACCCAGAGGGGCAAAAGCAAAATAGCAGCCCTCTTTTCAGAAGGGACCAGGAATACATGTCAGCGTGCAGCCAGCATGCAACCTTGCAGCATTTACGGAAGAGGAAAAGCCTGACTTCGTGAGCTTGACTGCCTGCACAGGGCTGATAAACAGCAGGGTCGATGTCAAGGCTGAATCATCTGGGTATCTAAGTCATACTGGCTCACTAACCCAACACATTTTTTTTTAAATGTTGGTTTGATGTACAAAAAAGATATTTTAGGAATCCTATGTGAATGTAGATAGACGGCTTTGATTATGATTCAAGATATTACTTTGCAAGTTTCTATGCATCCTGAGTACATGAGTCTGTTAGCTCCGGACCCACATTTGAATAATTACATTCACAGAGGTGTGCAACTGCCCCGACAGGCGCTCCCCAAACCCCGGCCATTGACGTCACAGTCCCAACATGTGAGCCAGGGGTGGGGGCATTCCCTGTCTCCTGAGAAGGGCCCCGTAGGGCAGTGGGAGGCACAGACTCTGGAAGAGAACTGCATGGGACAAAAGTGGGACATCGGGGGTCTTGGTCTACTTGGGCTGCTCAAACCAAGATACCACAGGCTGGGTGGCTAAGAAAAAACAGAAATTTCTTTCTCCCAGTTCCGGAGGCTGGAAGTCTGAGATCGAGTGTTAGCAAGCTCAGCGTCTGATGGGGGCCTCCTTCTTGGATCACACACCACCCTTTTCTAGCTTCATGGGTCCTCACATGATGGAAGCATGAGGGAACTTTGTGCCTTTGTAAGGGCACTAATTGCATTTCAGAAGGCTCCGCCTTCATGACCTCATCACGCCCCAAAGGCTCCAGCTCCAAATACCAACACACTGAGGATTAGCTTTTAGCATATTACTATTTTGGGGGGGGATAGGGGCATGGACGTTTAGTCTATGGCACTGGGCTTCGGCACCTACTAGCTATGCTTCTTCCCTTCAGTTTTCCTATCTGGAAAATGGGGCTAATTGTGTCTCCCTCATAGGACCCTTCTAAAGGTGAATGAGTTAACATTATGTAGAACTTTTAGAACAATTCATGGCACGTGATGAGTATCTTTTATATATAGTAGTCATTATTATTATTCAGCTTCTACATCAAGTGTAGGGGTTTACTCCAGTCCCTAGGCCTCCCCTCTCTAGACCCTGACGTTGGACTCTAATGTCCTTGGAGACGTGTGAAAGGGACAGCGAGCGGGCCCTTTCCAGATGTGGAGTTCCATTCAATGCCTAGAGGCCAGCCCCAGCTTTGAGATTCTTCTATGAGACAGAGCAGAGGGGGAGGGAAAGTCCTGGGATTTGCACTAGAGGTTGGGGCTCAGGACTCATTCCTGCCACCTGCATGCCCCCATGCATGTCCCTTCTGAGTCTCGGGTTCTCAGCCACACAGTATGTATGACACGTCTTATGGACAGGACACCTGGGCTTTGCAGATCCAGGCAGACTCACCGAGGTGGGGCAAACCTGTGTCCAGGGATTTGAGCCAGAGTCCCCAGGATTCCCTTAGAAACGTGAAAGTAGGTGAGGTCTGGAGCCCAGCTACTAGATATGGGGTCCAGGGGACACAAAGCTATAAAGAGGCTGGCCACCAGCTGTCTTGTGTTCACAGGCTTGCAGGGCGAGTGCCTCAGTTGTCTCGTATCCCTACATCCAACAGCCTGTGTTCCCGGATGCTGGGAGGACATCCGGCAAGTGGACTCTAAGGGTTAGTAAGTGCACCCCCAAGTCTGCCCTGTCCTTCCCATGCAGTCCTTGGTAGCGGGGCTACTTCCCAAGCCCTCGAGAATCATCCCGGGCCTCTCCAATCTGCTCTGAACCTCTGCTCTTTTTGGCATCTGTTCCCGTTACTTCCACTGCCCGTGAACGCGTATGCTTTGCCGTCCCTTTGCTGAGAGGTCAGTTCTGCCCAGGTTTGAAGCCCAGTCACAGCACCTGCTTCTGTTCTGAGGATCTGTACTCTTGAGAGGCAGTGCCAAAGAGTAGGCAAAGGGTGGCCATCGGAGGCACAACAGACTCAGCTTGAATCTCAGATCTGTCACTCATTGGTTACGTGACTGTGGGCAGCCTTCCTTGCCTCTCTGACCCTCTCCATCATAAAGCAGAGAGGACAGTACTTGTACGGGGGTTGAAAGGATTGAGGCAATCTGGGTAAATTTCCTTTGTGGTGTCTGACACGCAGGAGGCATTCAGTATGTGCTGCTGCTGTTCCTACTGGAACCATTACTAAATTGCCATCTACAGCGACCTCTCCATGACCAGGACGGTGCGAGGGGGCTCACGCAGATGTGGAATCCTACAGCCACGCAGGTCAATCAACAGGTCATCCCACCCTAGGGTACCCTGGGGCCAGACTTCGAACGGTGACTCAGCCAAATCTCAGACTAGACAAAAAACCTGACCACAGCGCTCACCAGAACTCTGTCTTCTCTTGCGATCTCCAGGCATCCCTTTGCAGCTGGGCAGGAAGAAGAAACCCTCTGGAGAGAACACGCTGCTTTGAGTTTCCTGCCATGGTCCTGAATCCCACAGGTGTCCGGGAAGAGTACTGCTATCCTCTAAATACTGAATAAGAATGATAGTGATAATGACCATGAAAGCGTTATGATAATCACAGCAGGTTTCAAAAACTGGGCTTCACAGCGACCACAAGAAGGTATAATCACATGGTCCCCATGGTGCTTCTCAGGCTGTCATTTTTCCCAAGCGGCTCTGACCCAGTTGCATTAAAACCAACTCTGCAGAACTTTGGGAGAAGGAAATCACCCCCCTCCCCCAGTCCCCTCATGGCTCCGCCTTCTGGAAGGTGAGCCTCAGGCTCGGGTTGCCAGGAGGGCGCTAGAGTAAGGTAGGCAGCGGCTTCGTCCAGGCCAAGGCTGTCTTGCCAGATTTCTTGTCAATACCTGTTGACATTTCTCTGAGTAATCGTTCCTGGCGCCTCGGGTATATTTCTTCCTATCACCGGATGGATTACCGGGGCTCTATTGATTTTGTGGTTTCATGTGTGAAAGATCTAATCTTAATCCTCCGTTGTTCATTTTCCTTAACCTTTTAATAACATGATAGGGAGGCAACCCATCAGAATGGAAATTGTTTCTTCGGCATGTTGTCATAAATATATGCCACAGACTGCTTTATTGTATGGGAGCAGCCATATTTTTTTGGAAATAATAATAAAGGTAAAATGTGTATGGTGTATCACAGTTTACAAAGCACTTTCCCACATCAACTCATTTAATTCTGACAGCAGTCCTGATAGGTAGGAGTTATTGTATTTATTTTGATTTATTTGTTCTGTGAGTCTTTCCACCACATGAATTTTTATTATTACCCACTGTGTCACAGATGAGGAACCTGCATCGCTCAAGGTCACACCACTCTTAAAAATAAGGTTTGGAGTCAGGGGCCTCTGTACTCAAATCCTGAGGTGGCCGAGTTGCTCACTGGGTAACTTTGGCTGAGGGTTTTTTTTTTAGTTTTTAAAACAATTTTTATTAACATATAATGTATTATTAGTCCCGGGGGCACAGGTCTGGTGAATCGCCCGGTTTACACACTTCCCAGCACTCACCATTGGCTGAGGGTTTTAAGCAGGCCATGGTCCATTCCTTTCTTCACAAACAAAACAGAGATGATGAAACCTTCCCGGGACTTTGTAAGGATTAAAGATGATGTGGGTAAACCACTTGCATAGCACCTGACACATAGCAGAAGATCAATATATGTTAGCTTTTACTATTAAAATGATGATAATATTAATTATAAAATAAAGGTAGGATTTTAGCCAAGGGCTTTATGCCAAACCTCAGTTCTCCTCTGCTGGACAGAAATTAGGGTCTGGTTTTTCTTTCCCTCTCTCTCATTTCTTTCTCTTTTAAAACCCCAGGGAATGATGATAAACCAAAGGCTCTTCCGGTGAACACTTGGGATAGTTTCTGTGGGCACTGAGTAAAAAACAAAGGGTAAAGGACAAGAGCCACGGGGGTCGCATGGGTGGTTCAGTCATTAAGCATCTGCCTTTGGCTTGGGTCATGGTCCCGGGGTCCCGGGATAGATCCCTGCGTCAGGATCCCTGCTCAGTGAGAAGCCTGCTTCTCCCTCTCCCACTCACCCTGCTTGTGTTCCCTCTCTTGCTGTCTCTGTCAAATAAATAAATAAAACCTTAAAAAAAAAAAAAAGCCATGGGATAGGTAGCAATACCCTGGAATCTTTCTAGAGCAGGATTCCAGCCATTGGTCTGGGAATTGGCATACAGTGGTACAGTTCTAGACCCTGGGCGCATCCTACCCATCCTAGTGTCCTCCATTGTGAAAGGCTGATGGGGTGTGCAGATGTTCTCACTATAGCTTGGAGAAGTTATGAGGATCATTGCCTTGAGCCAAGAAAGTGGAGGTCTGAGGCTTTCTTCCCAGCCCTGCCATTCACTACTTCTGAGGCCTTGAGAAAGTAAGTTCCTTTAATCAGGCACCAGCTGTCTCCTGTTTAAATTGAGAGCGTTCACCTGTAATCTGTGTTTCCCAGCCCAAATTTAGTTGGAAACTAAAAAACAAAAATAAAAACAAAAACAAACAACAAAAACTATTTAAATTCCAGCCTCCCATTTTCTAATCTCAAAAATGAGGGTGAGGAAGAAGGCGGCAGCAGGAGAAGGATGCACAAAAGAAAGAAGAAATGCTCATGTTTGGAAATGTTAGTTTGGGTGATTTTTAAAAAATTATTTATTTATTTATTTGACAGACAGAGATCACAAGTAGGCAGAGAGAGAGAGGGGGAGGCAGGCTCTCCGCCGAGCAGAGAACCCGATGTGGGGCTCGATCCCAGGACCCCGAGATCATGACCTGAGCTGAAGGCAGAGGCTTTAACCCACTGAGCCACCCAGGTGCCCCAGTTTGGGTGATTTTTAAGTTTCTTCCAGAACTCACATTCTATGGCTTTAGTGCACCAGAACTGAAATTCACTGCCATGCTCTTTCATGACTTTATCAGCTCTTGAAGTTTACTCAGCAATGTAGGTAAGACAAAAATAAATGTAACTACGGCATCAAAGGACATTTTCTTACCCCACCCTTCCCTTCCTTCTATGAGAAAATGCTTTATATTCTGGCTTAAATCCTGGGTCTCCACTGATAAACTGTTAAGGTCCTGACTGGTGTTACGTGGTCCAGGTCGTGCCTTCTGTCTGATGGACTTTCTTTCTTTTTAAAAAAGATTTTATTTATTTCTTTGACACACAGAGATCACAAGTAGGCAGAGAGACAGGCAGAGAGAGAGAAGGGAAGCAGGCTCCTGGCCAAGCAGAGAGCCTGATGCAGGGCTCGATCCCAGAACCCTAGGATCATGACCTTAACCCACGGAGCCACCCAGGCGCCCCATCTGATGGACTTTCTATTCAGACCTTCATTCTCTGTCTGGGGAACTCATGTGCATTTTTTCGAGATCCACCTTCAAGGTCATCTCCTTTGCAAAGCCTTCCCTGACTAGCCCAAGGAAAGAAACCATTTCCTCTTCTGGCCCCACAGCCCTATCTCTAGGACAGGTTTTGTGACACTAGATTGGAATTCCTTAGCTACTTTTTCCTGCACTTTCCTCCACCTGTGCACTCTTCTAAGGGGAGGAACATGTCTTTATTCACTTGATACCCTGAGCACTTATAGAGAAGTCCGGCTTTGATATTGCCTTATTGGTAAGAATGGTAACTACCCTATCAAGACAGCCTTTGTCATCCACTGACAGATTTCTTCAGAGACTAGAACTATTGTATAACATGGGAACACATTACATTCATCATCCAACCTCTGCGTTTAATTTAGAACCTGGGGCTCAGAGAGCTGAAGTGATTGACCCGAGGCTAGCCAGCTATGTAGACACAGAGTTGCACATCAACTTCAGGACTCCTACTTGGGTCCTGGGCCTTTCTCTCAGCCCTACTTCTTTGGTAATCCTTTGCTGCTCACTTACTATGTGCTGGGCACTGCTATGTATAGGGCAATGGAATTAACATGCCATGGCTCCTGCTCCCACACCCTACTCCACTAGGTTTACAGTCTAGTAGAAGAGCAAAGCCATGCCCCACACCATCTAAACTGTCCATGAAAACACATTCCCCATTGATCCCTCAATGTACTATCTCCAAAGTGGGTCACAGAGACCGGCTGATGTTCCTTCAGGAACACTGCTCTGTCCTCACGTGTGCTGAGCTGCCTTTTGCCCGATTCTGAACCCAACACTTTGTACTCTGACTTTGACAGCTGTTTCTGTCCACATTCTGCCCTCTGCTCACCCGTGTTTGGAGTGTCTGACTCTTCCTCCTGACATTTTGTACCCAAGCTTTCCTGTGTGATCGTGAGGCTCTTCCAGATCTGTCTCTCGCTTTCTTGATAAACGCTCCCTCCTGTAGTTTTCAGCTTCACAAAATCCCCCTGACACACTCCTCTCTATTTCTTGGGATAGCACTAGCATCCACAAAATGAAATTAACTTGAAATTGGCACAATTATAGAGATACTTCCATTGGCCACTTTCTTTGTGTCTCTGGCAATGTCAGCTTTCTTTTAGTGGAGAATGAATCTGCGAGGATTCTGCTAAACAGGCCTGCTATAGCACATTTTTCTTGAGATGATGGTTTCTAGTGCAGCACTTGGTTTGCAAATTAGAGCATCATTTGCAAAATGCAATCCTTGCTCTATCAAAAACGCTATCAGGGTAGAGTGTGGATGGCTTTGTAGAATATTATTTTTCAGTAAGCTTGTGTGGAGTTTGATAAAACCTTTTCCACATGATCCATAAGCCAGATGTTTCCACTGAGAGAACCTGGCATTGTTAGTGGTGAATCTCATATATGAGTGTAACAGATACTGGCTAAGCTCTTCCCATCCTCTGTTCAGGTAAATGGGAAAGAACTGGAGAAAGGTGTCATAGCCAACCATGGCTGAGGAGCCTCCTGAAAGCCAGGTGGGTGAAGGGGAAAGACAGTCACCTCACTCTCACTTTCCCTGGGAAGCACAGATAGGAAGAGTCTGTGGGGGGCAGTGTTCAAATCCTGGATGCTCTATGTATCAGGAGAGGTGCTTCCTGACCCTGAATTTTAGTTTCTGCCTTTATAAAATGCTAGGGAAGAACACTCATCTGAGAAAGCTGTGCGGAAACAAAAAAAAAATGTGGGTAGGCTAACCCTCGCCCTAAATACCGGTGTCTACGAAAAAGACTTGATCGTAAGGAGGAGTGGGGAAGAAGGGCTGGGGTAAAGGGGGAAACATAGTCAGAGATGACTAATGAACTGGCCAAGGAAAAGACTCCTGGGCTAGACATTCAAGGGTGAGGAGCAGGAGGGGGCTGATGGCCAAGGTCAAATTACCACATCTAGGGTAAGTGGACAACTGGGTCTGCCCTAGCTCAGTAATGAGTCAGAGGGAGATTTCTGGGGGACTGAGTAAAGACCTGAAGGAGCCCTCCACCTGACAGACAAGATGGGATCCCATCTCCCCAGGGTGGGGATCAGAGGCTTGGGTCGGGTAAGCATGTCAGGACCCTAAGCAGGCCAGCTGGCACCCTGGCAGGACTCCAGTCTCCTTGTAGCAATGGTATAGGCATCAAATATTGGAACTAAAACCCCACTACTGGCACTAGGTGCTCACTGCCAGGACCCAACCAGGAAGGGGTGGAGGGGATCCATTCTGACTGGGACAACAAAGCCAGCTCCAAACCCCTAATAAACGGCCTCTGTGGTCAGAACGGGCTGAGTGCCCAGCAGGGTGGTGCTGAGGAGGCTTCTGGGACATCTGAGGAGGAGACTCATCAACTGCTCAGGGTATAACTTCATGCTGAAATTCCAGAAACCTTACCGCTTATGGTAATTTTAATTCTTCCCTATCTCTTTGAAAGCCTGGGTGGAAATATTTGACTCACCTGGACTTACTCCTACAAAAAACATAAAACCATGGAAGCTCTTAGAAGACTAGAGTCAAAAGGCAGAGCCGCACTTAATATGTATCGGACATTGTTTAGAAGGAAAGACAAGGTGACCACTCAGAAGGCATATCCTGCCATGGTAGCGGGATGGAGAAGGGACAGAAGGACATATGTGCTCAAGAAGAATTGTCAGAATTCTCCTGTAAAGACTGGTGTACTATACTTACCCTCCTCTTCCTTGCAATGGAGAAAGCCCACTGGGGTTGTAAGAAAGGGTAAGGCTGAGAAGCCGGCCACGTGGGGTGACCCAGGCAGATCCTCAGAAGGAGGGTAGGAGAGGGCACACTGGCGCACTCCATAGTTGATTTTCAAGCCACTTCCGGCTTCCCATCAGAAGGGTGGTCATCACTCCTGCTTCCAAGAGAGGATTTAAAAAAAATTTTTTTTAAAGATTTTATTTATTTATTTGACAGACAGAGATCAAAAGTAGGCAGAGAGGCAGGCAGAGAGAGAGGAAGGGAAGCAGGCTCCCCGCTGAGCAGAGAGCCTGATGCGGGGCTGGATCCCAGGACCCTGGGATCATGACCTGAGCCGAAGGCAGAGGCTTTAACCCACTGAGCCACCCAGATGTCCCCAAGAGAGGATTTTTAATGGAGCATAAAGAGCACCAGCAGCCAGGGAGGGCTGCGAGAGCAAATCGACCTTTGATTCTTACCAGGACCTCAGGTGCTTCATTAATACTTAACAGGCATGAATGCAGAGTTGGCATATGCTAGGCCCTTGACAGATACCAGCTCATTTGTTCCTCATTAGAATGATATTCCCATCTCTGTTGTACAGATGACAATATGGTAGCTCAGAGAAGTTAACTCACCCAATGTCATAGGGCTACCAAGTGACAGAACTGAGCACCTGGGACTTGAGTCGTATACTGAAGACTTGTGTGCTTTACTGCAGGAACACTGTGCTTCAGTCCCCCCCCCCCACACACACATGCGTATGCACTTATCAATATTCATCTAGGTGTACATGAAATGTGATATTCCAAATCCATGGCTCAGTGAAGAAAAACAAGTTACAGGCATAGCATACTATTTACATATTTAAAAAGCAAACACCTATGAGATAAAACTATTTATTTCTGTAGTCAACATTTGTGAGTATAAATACTTAGAAGAGTCTAGAAGAGTAGGCTGAATGAATAATTGGTTTTCTCTGGGAAAGGATCAAGGATGGAAGAGCATGGTCAAGAGTCAGTTTTCTCCATAATGTTAAAATTATTGTCATATTCAAAAAACAAACAGCAAAACAGGGTGGCAGCGAGCACAGGTGAGAAGCAAGCTTAGGAAAGCTTTATAGTTACATATTTTATCTTTATTGTGTTTTTCATTTTTATATTTACTAAAATAAAGAGTATATGCTAAAGAAAGAGATTGTTGTTAGAAACTGTAAATCATAAATTATGGGTTCCATAGATCGACTTAGATGTTTTCCCTTGATCATGGCATGGCTTTTTGAGGCGGGGGGAGGCAGGTAGTGGTAGGACTAGGAGAGCTGTGAGAAGAAAGGCAGATGGTGGCTGCTTGGGAATAGAAACCTCTGGGCCCTCTTCCAACTCACCCACTGCTGCCATCTCTAAAATCTCTTAGGGATTTCACAGTGGAATTTTGTGTGTGCTGTGTTAGCACTCATGGCTGGCAACATGCGCATTGGCCCATTCCTCCCCAAACTATTCTTACCTTTTCGAAGAATGCATGCAGGGCAGCGGGTGGGGTCTTTCTTATGGCTTCTTTGAACCTGTTCAGAGGATGATCATGAGTCATTCAAAGTCAAAGTCAAAGTCATTTGGAAGCTTGTCCAAAGACCAGCTTCCTTTGAGAACAGGATGAACCGATTGCTAGCAACTACTTCATTAAGGTGGTTTGAAGCACAGAGTGAAAAATTGCTTACGTGTTTGACTCAGTTGTGTTGATTCCAAACCCTCTTCTTCTTCCATATTGTCCAACATCACCAGGCCATCTCTGAAAAGTCCAGTGAGCACTTTCCACACTGATGCTAAGTGAAGAGTCAAGTTGGTATCACTTAGAGCTTGAGGTCTGGAGTCAGACTCTGGGTGTGAATCTCAGCTCTTTCAACAGCTGCTTCTGTGACCTGGGTGCTTTCTTTTTAAACCTACTGTCATTATTTGAAAGATGCGAACAATAGGAATTTAAACCTCAGAGCTCTAGTGAGGATGGCAGGCTCATTTAAGTAAAGCATTTCACATGGTATCTGGCACAAAGTAAAAACTCAACAAATGGGGTGCCTGGGTGGCTCAGTTGGTTAAGGTCTGACTCTTGATTCCAGCTCAGGTCATGATCTCAGAGTCAAGAGATCGAGCTCCTCACTGGGCGTGGAGTGGAGTCTGCTTAAGATTCTCTCTCTCCCTCTGCCCTCTCTCTCTTTTTCTGAAACAAAACAAAAATAGCTCAACTAATAGTACCCATTATGGTGATGTCTGCTTTTAACACATTTGTCTCCTTGTTTGTTAAAATTTATTTCTTTATGCTTAAAAAGGTAAGAGATATTCATCATAGGGAAAATGCAAAATAAAACAAAAACATTCAGCACAAAGGATAAAATGGAAGTCATATGTAGTCCTACTACCTGGGTTTTTGTAGCTTTTTTTTTTCCTAATGAATGTATGTGAATGCATATACTTATACAACCAAATTAGAATCATAATGTATAGATGATTTTACACTCTGTTATATTGAATTGTTAGTAAAAAAAAGTGGCATGGGAAACCCTAGGACAAAATACAGGTTCTACAACATTATTTTAATGACTGCACAGTCCATATTCATAAGCTTTTAATTACTGATGTTGAAGATGAGAAATATGGCTCCTGTCTTCAAGGAGCTTATCATTGATGATTTGGGAACAGCATTCCATTGGGCATACATAACATTTACAGTCTCATAGCATTGGTGACTTAGAGTTTCAGTATTTCTCCCTTATATATTACAAAAGTGAAGAACATCTTCATACACATTCGATCACTAACATGGGAATTCCCATCTCAAAAATTCCAGTTTCAGGCACGGAATTATCATGTGGAACATTACCATGTTGATTTTGATTTAAAAATATCTTTGAATCAAGCACTCCAAGTATTTGAGGGTGTCTGTTACCTCATACCCTTACCAATCACCTTTGTAGTCACTGCTAATTTGATAGCCAGCAATGAACCTGTCTCAATTTGAATTTTTTATTACAAAAATGTATGCAATTAATTAATTTTAGACTTTATTTATTCATTTGACAGACAGAGTAGGCAGAGAGGCAGGCAGAGAGAGAGGGGAAAGCAGGCTCCCCGCCGAGCAGAGAGCCCATTGTGGGGGTTGATCCCAGGACCCTGAGATCATGACCTGAGCTGAAGGCAGAGGCTTAACCCACTGAGCCACCCAGGCGCCCAAAAATGTATGCATTTAAAAACATACTTTTTGGCCATTAGCAATATTGGAAATGTAAAGTGTTTAGTAATATAACATTTCAAAAAGTGCAATTAGGTTTAGATGAGAAGTTTGTCTTCTTCCCCTTAAGTTCCCCCCAGTCCCCTGCCGCCCTCCCCCCACAGGTTAGCATGCACCTAACATTGCTAGATGAGGGTGAGGGCTTGGCTTCCCCAGCATATAGAACAATGCCTAGCACATAGCAGGTACTCAATATATATTAAATGAATGAGCAGTTTCCTGGATACCATAATAAATATTTTCTATGCATACATAAGCACCTACATGCATACTTCTTATATTTTAATAGAAACAGGAACTTACCAAACCCAATCTTCTTATGTATTTTTGACATTTTTTCATATATTTAGACTTGCTTCATTTTTTAAAAAAAATGCTGCATAATACCATCATCCAGTTAATGGGCTCCCTACTGAAACATTTAGTTGCTCTCTGTATCTAGCTATTGTTTATGGACCCTTTGTAGTTCTCCCGTAGGAATTATTTGTTTGTATTGTTTACCAATGTTTCTATAAAGTCTTTCTATAAGTTTTAGGAACTTTCTGTATAGTGAGGACAATAAAGCTCTGTTTATAATGTATACTATAAATATTTTCCTTATTTTCTAAGGTCTTTTAATGTTCTTTATGGCATTTTTTTACATAAGTATAAATTTTTATGAAGTTAAATCTATCTGTATTTTCATTTTTTAAATTTTCTGCACACTTATGGTAGCTCTCTTACCCCTATATAAATATTAATGTTTTCCCAAACACTTTCATGTCTATATACATTTCATATTTAATTTATATGGAATTTCATTAACAATATGATATGAGGTAGGAATCTAACGTTTTTTAGTAGTCTTTATTATCCCAGTTCCATTTATTTGAATAGTCTGCAGCCCAACTGATTTGAATCTTTTCAATTACATATTAATTAATTATAATTTCTTGGGCATTTTTATCTTATATCTGTTTCATTGATCACCCTATTTTTTGCCCTTCAATAATAATTTTAAATTATTTTATCTAATGGTTTGAGATCTTCTTGATAGTATACATTTCTTCTCATTAAATTAATATTTTTGAATATTCTCATTAGCTTTTCTCCTTCAGATCTGTGTCAGAATATGATTGAACATGAATATGTGACTGGACATAGATTGGAATTGCAATTCTATAAATTACAGATCTTCCTCACATACAATGGGGTTATGTTCTGATAAACTCATTTTAGGTTGATAATATAGTAAGTCAAAAATGCCTTTAAGGGGCGCCTGGGTGGCTCAGTGGGTTAAAGCCTCTGCCTTCGGCTCGGGTCATGATTTCAGGGTCCTGGGATCGAGCCCCGCATCGGGCTCTCTGCTCAGCAGGGAGCCTGCTTCCTCCTTTCTCTCTGCCTGCCTCTCTGCCTACTTGTGATCTCTGTCAAATAAATAAATTTAAAAAAATCTTTAAAAAAATGCCTTTAATACACTTAACCTACTGAATAGCGCAGCTTAGCTTTGCCTATCTTATATGCACTCAAACACTTACATTAGCATACAGTTGGGCAAAATCATCTACCACAAAGCCTATTTTATAATAAAATGTTCACTATCTCCAGCAATTTATTAAGTACCATACTGAATGTGAAAAACAGGATGGTTTTAAGTGCATCAATTATTTACCCTTGTGATTGTGTGGCTGCCTCGGACCTGCCCAGCATCAAGAGAGAGTATCTTACTATATATTGCTACACCAGGAAAGAGATGAAACCTCAAATGAGATGAAACTATATATTGATATGATATGATACTATATATTGCTACACCAGGAAAGAGATGAAACCTCAAATGAGATGAAAGCCAGGGGCACCTGGGTGGCTTAGTTGGTCAAGTGTCTGTCTCTTGGTTTCCATTCAGGCCATGATCTCATGGGCTGTGAGACTGAGCCCTGGGTCAAGCTCTGTGCTCAGCCAGGAGTTTGCTTGCAGATTCTCTCCCTCTGTCCCTCCCCTCTTTCATGCTCTCTCTCTCTAAAATAAATAAATAATAAATAAATAATCTTTTAAAAAAATTAAACCTCGAAGTATAGTTTCTACTGAATGTGTGCTGCTTTCACACCATAGTAAAATTTGAAAAATCAGAAGTTGAACCATCATAAATCAGGGACCACCTGTAATCAGGGAGAAGTGACGTTTTTATAAGGTTGAACCTTCTTTCCTCAATTTATTTAGTTACTTCATGCCCTTTGACAAAGTTTTATAACTTTGTAAAGTTTTTAATCTAGTATAGTATTAAAATTATTAGTATTAAATATATATATTTATATATTATAGTATTAAAATTATTCTTGGGTATATTTTTATGGCTATAATTAATGGAATCTATTTATGCCATTAAGTGTCCTAAAAGGTTATTTATAACAACATAGAACATATTTTTATATACTTAAACTAACCATCTTAATTCTCTTATTAGTTCATACAGCTTCTGATAGATATTTCTCATTATAAAAATAATCTGGGGGCATCTGGGTGGCTCAGTGGGTTAAGCATCTGCCTTTGGCTCAGGTCATGATCTCAGGGTGCTGGGATCGAGCTCTCCATTGGGCTCTCCACTTACTGGTGAGTCTACTTCTCCCTTTCCCTCTGTGATCTCTCTCACTTTTGCTGTCTCTCAAATAAATAAAATCTTCTTTAAAAAGTATATGTAATCTGTAAACACTGCTAACTTTCTCATTTTGAATACTTGATTTCTTTTTCTTATATTGGTGCTTGCACTGCCTCAAATTTCAGCATAATGTTAAATAATAGAGGTGACAGCTGACAGTTTTGACTTCCATTCGATTTTAATGGAATGCCTTCAAGTTTCACTGTTACATTTCAAGCTCACTGCTGGTTTGACATAGATGTTCTTTCCCATGTGAAGGGAATTCTTTAATTCAGTTTCCAACTGAAGAGGATAATGAATTTTATCAGATGCCTTTTTGGCATCCACTAAGATGAGACAGTTTCTCTTGACCTATTAATTGCATTCCAAGAATTGACTTTATTTAGTCATGGTTTACAGCTGTGTTTAATTTGCTAATATTTAATTTAGGAATTTGATTATTCATTAGAAAGATTAGGCTATAATTTGCACTACTTTTTTGATGTTTTATTATTCTAGCATTGGAATGTGAATCGAGAAACTATTTTTTTTTCCTTGTGTTTTTCAACAGCTTCAATAGCAAGTTATTTTTCTCCCTTCATTTATAGCCACTGCAGGCACATCATGCTCTGTGGCCCGGCCAACTCCGCCAACACCTCCCCTCTGCTGTCAAGTCCTCTGGGTGAACCCCTATTCATCTCCTAAGACCCAACTCCATGACCAATACTTTTGGATAGCCTTGTCCGACCACTCCCATAATGTTAGCATGTGCCTTTATGCCAGCGCTAACCCTACTATAATTTACTCATCTATTAACCTATTTTCTCCCATCAGATTTTGAGCTTCTGGAAGCAGGGACAGGCATGTATGCATTTAAAAGAGAAATTTCTGAATCTCCAGTGCTTATCACAGGACCTGGCACACAGCAGGTGTTTAATAACTCCTTCTTACATGAATAAATCCATGGTACATTTTGCTTTAAGTTTTGCCAGTGAAAAAATTTCAAAGAAGGTATGTGTATGCTTCTTTGCCTTTCTTTGACAATAAAATAGAGATAATAATCACTCACTGCCATTCTGCACACTTAGCAGAGATGCTGTGCTGGGAGAATGGATGTGAAAGGATAAAGGATAAAGTCAAAGAATTAAGCACAAAAATACACAATAGCTATCAGACTGTCTTTGATATTAATAATAGGTAATGTGCACTGAGCATTTACTATGTTCCAGGTATGGAATTATCAAATTTATTTCTCATAACAGCCCAATGAGGTAGACATTCTTGTCTCAATTTTACATGTGAGCAAGCTGAATTTTAGAGAGCTCAAGTGACTCGTCTGAGGTCAAACAACGGGCAACTTGTGCAGCCAGAACCAAAACCAAGACTTTTGGAATTCAGAGTCCGCTCTCAGGAAGCTGCTTTGTATCAATCCATCAGTAAAGAGGGTATGCTCCATTTATGTGACAAAAGAGACAAATGATAAGCAAAGGGTGGAGATTCAGTCAAATCTCTACTTCCCTGGTGTTGTCTTAGTTTAGTGCCCAACAGAGAGAAAAAACAAAACCAAAAACCCAACAACAACTCAGGACACTATCAACCTGTTTGCCTTTGGTATCATCTGCCTCTCTTCTGATGAACGTGGGCTCCATTGAGTAAAGCTTCCTTTCTTTTTAGTTTACACCAGATGCTGCTTTATCCCAAAAGGATACACATGGGACTCTGTGAGCGTGGATTCTCTCTCCTTCTCCTTCTATGAAGGGAACAAGACAGGTAAAAGAAGACAACTTTCCTTTACCTATTAAGTTCTTGCATTCTTGAGCTCTTGGCCCTGAGCTATAAGTGTCAGTGACATATAATCTGAAATGGGACAGATTTTAGGGTTCCCTACACCCCCAAAGGGGACACAGCAGCAGTGTTAAGAGTAGAGTGTGAAGAAGAGGAGTTCAGCACTTTTCTTGTGGACAGTGTCCCAGCCAGGACTGCCAGGGGTTCCATCTCCAACTCCACCTGCTTGCCCTCCAGCGTGAGTGACAGAGGTGGTGAGAGGTGTTCAGAAGATTAAAGGCCTAAGTCACCAGAGGCTGCGGTCTTGCAAGAATATTTAGACATTTTCCACTTGGCAGTCATCAATATCCTCCAGCAAAAGATGCAGAGAAGCCCTGCTCAAAATGCTTCCCTTTTCAGATCTCCGTACCTTGGAAGATAAAGTGAAGGCTAGGGTTTTGTTTTGAGATTAAATATTCATTGGTTTGGGTTAGAGCCATTACTGTTCTTGGGAATAAAACCGAATTTCCCCCTTTGTTTTAAAACAACTACAGTCACTTTGCTTAAGAATCAATTTCTGTCCGGAATCGGTCAGGGTAATGCAGTGTGATTTTTCTATTCAAATAGTCCTTACTAAGAACTGGATGCAGAAAGACTCCATCCCAGTATTTTATAGGGGGTGCATGGGCATTTCAACATCACAGACACCCTGCAGACAGAAGCATCCACGAACTACAGGAGGGATTTGGGAATCGGATCCTGGGTACCGTGCCGGCTCTGGGTGAGCTCTTTGGCTCTGTCCATTGATACCTTCTCCAGAACATCACTGAGTTTGTTTCCTAGGCTGTAAAATGAAGACCGCATTGTTTCTTCAATTGCATAAAGATTTGGAGATCAGAGCTAGAACAGGAGTGACACCGAGTAGGAACATAAGAGTGGCAGTGATAATTCATATTTTCATAGAAATACTGAGGACTGGTCACTAAATGGCTTAAAAGCCATTTAGATCTGCTTAGGTGTTTTGTTTTTTTTTTCCTCCCTCTTAATTTTTTCAGGCACCATTGCTCACATTTCCTTTGAATTTAAATACATTTTAAAAGCTTTCAAAGCTTTGAAGGTTGGTTTCAATGAAACCTGTTTTTATTCTAGGCATTTTCCCTACTGTCATTCTCAGTAAAACAAAAAAACAGTTACTGTCAAAACAACAAGGGTTTGCTCTCCAGCACAAAATGAAAGCAGATATGTCTGCCTGATTTATTTTGGCATACGCCTAGCAGTTAAATAGGACACCTTTTAATTTGTCGCTTCTTTAGGATTCATTTACATCGGAAAAATAAATCACCAGGGCTTGGTTTCAGCTAAACTGAAACTAGTAGGACCAAAAGGTATATTCTTTATCCTTCAGACATATACCCTTTCAAAAGTGCAATTAAAAAAGAAATTATGTATTTAGCCACATACTTAAGATGGTAACATCAAACGGATTTTTATTTTTACGTTAAACCGGGGGAACTTCTAACTTATTACCAAAGATCAACTGAAGTTCTGGGAGAGAAAGTCAATACGGCTTGTGCAGAACTATTTAAATGAGTGAATATCCAGCTATTCTTTACAATTAAAATTAACTATGATGAGTAAGCAGACTCATGCTTACTCATGAGTCTGGTTGGGGAAGTTACTCAATCTGTGTCTTTTTAAAACTCTAAATTTGGGAAGATCTATACCTACCCATGTTGTTTGGAAAAGTAACTGAGGCAATGGAGAAAAAGCATATAGCCCCTCCCAGGCACATTATTAGTTGCTCAAGAAGTGTCAGCCACTGGGGATGCCTGGGTAGCTCAGTCGGTTGGACTCATGATCCTGACATCCTGGGATCGAGTCCCACATTGGGCCCCTTGTTCCGTGTGGAGCCTGCTTCTCTCTCTGCCTCTGCCTGCCACTCTGCCTGCCTGTACTCTCTCTATCTCTCTGACAAATAAATAATAAAATCTTAAAAAAAAAGTGTAAGCCACTCTTATTCAGAAGAGCTTGTGTAACATTTTCTAGCAATTTGATCCAGGAGTGAGCATTTTCTACTGTATGAAATTTGCTTCTTCTATTTGCCTCAAATTTGTTTTACTGGAATTTTGGCCCATCCCCTCATTTTCTCAATGTGGCCAAAACTTCTGCTAATACTTTCTGTATAATGAGGTCACATTGAGAACATGTGTCTATGCGATCTTGAACATAACCATTCCTAGACAGGGTTGGGTTTTTTTTGGCAACTTGGTGATCTAATTGCAATCTGTAATCTGCCTAATTATTGGAAAGACAAACTAATTTAGTTATAAAATTAAATAAAAGTCTCACACATACAAAATCACAAATACATGCATAAATATACACACACACATATACACCTTTACCCTTTGTTCTTCAATACACATAAAAGTCAAGGTCCATGTTCGAACTATTTTTTGCAGGGGTCTTATGTTGTCTCATTTTTTTTTTTGATGTGGAGTATGTGGGGGAATTTGAAAGATAAGGAAGAAGATATAGGCTTCCTTCTTTGGGTCCCTTAAAGCAGATGATCTTGCATCGAATGAAGGCACACTCTTTGAGGGTGAAGATTGACCTTGGTGTTCAAACCAACAGTTTAGCAGGTGTTTTTTTAGAGGAAGACACAACTCACAGATCTAGTCCTGGGGTCTTTCCCAATTTTGGAAGACTGGTGCTACCTGGAAGTCCAAACACCACATCTATCCAGGGTGTGACTTTTCTGACCATATTCTCCTCATTCTTCGCTGTAATTCTTCTCCAAGTATGGCAAGTGTCTGAAGTCAATGGAAGATGAGCTGATCTAAATACTCCATGAAGCCTTCTCTTTCTGGCCCAGTGCCAGGAAGATTGAGGCCTTTGCCTGGTCAGATGGAAGCTTACAGAGAAGCGATTTCATTTTCCAGTCCTTTGCCAAAGTATCCAGTAGAAACTCGTGGAATAAAACCAGGCTAAGCTGTTGTTCTCAAACATGTTTATTTGTTAACAGTTATACATGGCGTGTTACAGAAATTAATGGAAAATTTCTAAAAATTTCACTGTTGTTGAATGTATTGTACATAAAGTTAAAAATAATGTGTCCATATATGTTAACAAACTGTCATCTGAGGTAAAGTTAAAGTAGGTCTAGAAATGTACTGCAAACAGTCATTTTCTCTTTCTCATCTTTATTAAAAAAATATGTGTCAGAACGCAGAAATTGAAATGAACCAAACCCACAGAGTAAACATTTTTTTTTAAAAGAAGGTGCCCGGTACATGACATGATGGGGTTTCAGTAGACACTGGGATGAGTATGGATCATAAAGGAAGTCTTGTGGCACGGGAAGATCAAAGAGCTACGGGTCATGGGGACAGAATGACAGTGGCGTTTCCCTGGTTTCAAAATTTAAAGTGACAAATTTAGTGCTAGTGAAGGATGAGGAATTAACAGTTGTACACACAGATTTTCTATCGATCTAACCAGAACTGGGCAGACTCCCCATGGCCTTTTGGTACTGGCTCCTCGGCTCTTACTTGGGAATTCCACTGTACTCTCGGAATAGGATATGGTGATTCTGAGCTCACCCAACAGCGCTCGTTAAAACTCAGAATTCTGCCAATGATCACAAGGATGGCAGTTAAAAAATCTCAAGTTTATTTCCCTCACTTTCATGCATCACATGGGCATCTTTGTTAGGTTCAGAGTCAGTTACACGTCCAGTCGCATTCAATGAATGATGACAAGTCCACTGGCTGTCACTTTCTGCTGGGAAATTAACTTCAGACGGTGTACCCGAAACAGCAACATCAGTCAGCGTTCACTCGGAACGTGTCACAAGCCACCCAAAGAATCGGTATAATGGTGTGATGCTGCAAGACAAATTCGATAGCCACCATGAGGGAGAAGATATAGCACCACTTGGTCAGAATCAGAACCACGGACAGCAGAGCAGTGGAAGCCATTTCCCTCAGGGGAAGAGCCTATCCTACCCAATCCCCAGCAAACAGAATCGAACCAGTTTCAGGACGACTCTCATGGTCATCACACCTCTCCCACTGTCTCCTTCCTGTGAAAGGATGACTTAATCATGGATGCACATTTCTGGAGAAATCACGTGGACCAACAGGTGACAGTTAGAGTTGGGGGATAAATGGCCCTTCTCACTTTTCTGGTTCTTTGGACCTTCCACGTTAAGATGACATTGACATAGATTCTTAAGGACGTTTGGTCAGTTGACCTAACTGGAAAAAAAATATCATGTTCCAGTGACCTGACGGTGTACAATTTGGGCCTCGAGCACTAGTGATTACCTTGATTTCGATTTTCTCTTTGTCAACAAGTATACCTTCTTTCCAATCACTTTACTTCCTATTGATAGGAAGAGCCACAGTACACAGGCCTATTTAAGTCTATCAGATCAGCGTCATAAGATTCTACTTTCCCAACTTGAAAACCAAGTAATGACAGGTAACCCCAAACCCAGTTAGCGACATGGTCCTCTAACGTTTTCTCCTTAGTGTTAAACCACTAAATTCGACATACTGAAACTGCATAGGAACATCAGGAAAACACACGTGACCTGTAGAACAATTCTCTGAAGGGCAAAAATATATAGATTCTTTATGAAAATTATGTGCTAAACATACAAACTCAACACTGCACTTTTTGTCTCATAAGTGTAAAAAAAAAGGAAGCTTAAACTCTTCTGTTTCACATACAAACAGTCCAGCGATCTCTATGGGGGTGGGGGTGGATGGGAGTGAAGATGTGGGAGGGAGTTTCCGAATCTGAAGGCCAGGCCTTCAGAATGTGAATGTTTTCTTGTTTTCCGCCGACAGTGGATACTCCTGTGGAAAGGCTGGAGTCGACGGTGGGGTCACGTGCTCCCTTCCTATTCACTAGCTGCTGATCGGCCACATGCTCCTGCCAGCTGTCCCTGAACTCCAGCTTCCTCCCATATGCTCCACAATAACATCTGGAGAGGGAGCCCCATCCATCAAGTTTGTTACATCCTGCACTCAATCTGCTACCTTCTCTACAGTGTAATGGCATTATTAAAAAGCATTTTCATTAACATTTATATTTACAAAAAAAAAAAACTGGCAATTTTTTTTTCATTAGAACTCCTTAAAGCCATTTCCCTTAAATATTTAAAGAGTTTAATGGTAAGGGTTTTTTTTTTTCAAGTTATAAAATAAAAATCCCATTTGAATTTTCTGATGTACAAAAAGAGATAGAGATGAACCATTGTGATCCCGGAATCAGTTTGTTATTCTGAATATTCATGTCACCATTGTTCCACTAGAAAGTCGGTTTTAAGATCCAAAACCACATTACCAGGATTGTACCAGAATTATTTGGCAAATGACTTTTCTTTGAAAATGGCACGTGAAGAAGACACTTGTCTGCATAGCATCACAGCAGCAAGATATCGGAAAAATAAAAAATATCATTTTATTGTACTTAGAGTTTAGAGCTTCTGAGAAAATCAGATGCATTTTCCATCCTTCTCATCAATGGGATCCAATGTCCTTTCCTACTCACAGAATGAAGGTTCCAACCAAAACTGTCTTTCTTCACCAGGATGCAGAATAGCTAAAGGGTTGTTTTGGCAACATTCTTGAATCATAAAGAATAACCACTTATTTGTCTTGTAATTTTCAAGTAAATTCATTTCATATGAGGCTTTTCTTTTCCAGTTAGATTTCCTCACCATATCTAAAAAAAGTCAAAAGCAATACAAAAATTTTTACACCCATTAATTTTCAAACATGACAAAGGAGAGGGGAAAAAATGGCAGACCAGGCCCTGCGGAGTGATGAAAAGACATCGTCATATGTCAAAAGGCATATGGATGAGGATACTGTAGTCACAGAGGACCTCTTGCTTTTGTCTAAAAGAAGTCAGTGCCAATCCTGTTGTCACTCTCTGAGGCCTGTCACTCCACATGATGTCTTTACAGCGGTCAACAGGTCAAGAAATAAAAAGAGAATTATGATTTCGCGTACTGGGTCATCTTAAACCCACACTAAGAGAGCTCAGAATATTTGTCGGGTAAGCATGATTTGCTTGATTTGTGATTGAATGTTGGGTATAATTTTTTATACTTTTCTGATTTTTTGTGTGTGTGTGTGCTGCCATAGTTATCTGCCATTGGTTGCCAAAAACTCTTAGTTCCCTCTTCCAAATGAGTTCCATTGGGCAATCGTGAATTTCGTCGTGAGATGAGGTGAGGCGGGAGAACACAAGAGAGCCTGTCGTGATGCTGATTTCCATGCCAGTCTTGAATACCGGCCATGAGCTCACCTCGATGCTACTTCTTAGGTCTGCTGATCTGTGCATAGAGAGGCTCCAGCTCCTGGGGACAGAGGGACAAAGTGAGACCCACTCTTTTCCAGATAGGATTTTCTGAGACTTCGAGGGAAGGAGGGTTTGGGATAAGAACAGAAAGATGACAGTTTATGATGGATGACCTTAGGTAATTTTCAGATTATTTGATCATGATGCATGTCATTCTGGCAACTTGTTTTAATCATCAAGAATAACTACTCACCCAGTTTTGCTTTGTTTTTCAAACTGAGACTGGTTTCCCAGTGAGGGAAAAAAGCAGAGTATACCTGAGAGAGCTGGGCCAGCAGTGTGGGCAGCATACTTGGCCTTTCTAGGCCTCAGTTTTCCCAACCATTAAATGGGAACAATACTGTTCTTCCAAGGGGTTCTTGGGAGAATTAGAGATAATATAAGTAAAGCATCTAGCACAGTGCTTGGCAGTAAGAGGTCTTCAGAAAATGGTAACAATCATCCTGAGTCAAGTGCACGTTTCTCCAATGTAGCTTTATGAATGTCTACTTGAAACCGCTGAAATTTTATTTCAAACGGCTCTTTGGTTTCCACAAGCAGTGAGGACGGGGCACACTCTGGAGTGAGAGAAACAGCAATTAGGATGTTAGCTCTTAGTTAAGAGCTTCTGGGACTAGTTTCCAACCAATCTCCCACTTCAGAGTTGGCCCATCATTTGCTTTTACCTGTGGAACTGGCTGTCCCTGAGATAGACACGAGGATTTTCACCAGTACAGGATAAGGCAAACCCTCAGTCCAAAGGGAGATGGGAAATGGTGTTCAGCCCTGCTGGAACTACTTCAGACTTCATGTTGAAATGGCCCAAGATGTGCTGGTCAAGCAGATCAGATCAGGACTCTGGTCTTAAGCATACATAGGCCATTCTTTCAGATTGACCTTTGCTGTCACTCTTGGATATTTGTTCCAGAATTAAATGGACACGGTGACGTCTTCATTCTATCATGTTTCTCTACTGGCCTGCATCTTGCCATGTGAGTATAGATCCTTTCTATTTGCTTATTTTCTTGAACCATCAGATTGAACTGAGATTCTGGGAGCCCTGACCATGTATCTGGCACCATGCTAGCTATCTTCAAGTAATTGTCTTTTTAACTTATCGCGGCAGCCGTAGCAAACGGATGCTTTATCTCCTTTGCAAATGGGAAATCACATACAGATAAGTTAAGTAATTTTTTCACGGTCCTACAGCTTGTAAATTTGGGACATGAGATCCGAAAAAGCACTGGGGCCCAATGCTTTTTCTAGTCTATTATAACAACTGTCATATAAAAAGAAAAAGACCGATCACTCAGTCTGTAGCATTGCAGAGTGCTTCAGAATTTCCAAAGTACTCTCGTGTCTTATTTTATCTGCCTAATGGTCCTGGGAGTGGCTTTCATTATGTCTCATTTTGCAGATAAAAACTGAAGGTCAGAGAAGGGGTGTGATCTCAAGGTCATCTGCTGCACTTCATGCATTTAATAGATCATACTGCTTGCTTTTATTATAAAGTGGGGATGACTAGGAGATAATTTAGTCCAGATCCATCATTTTACAGATGAAGAATCTGAAGCCTAGAGAAAGGAGCTTTTGTTTCTCTAGAGCCAAAGATTACTTAGAAACCATGTCATGGATAGAATCCAAGACTCCTGCCATCCAGTCCAAGATGACTTCTACTGGACCACATCATGACTATTCTTCCAGGGAAAAGCATCTTCCTAACCTTTGAGGCCCCCTACTCTGTAACAGAACAGACTACCCAGAACACTGATTTGTTCCTCCAAGCTTTCCACCTGTGAGACTTCATACTACTCTTGGGAATGTAAAAAGCATGTGTAATCCTTCTCCCAAATGCCTGATGATGGAAAATATGGAAGCCCATTATTCCATATCCTGCTTGGCAGGCCCTTCTGCTTGTCCACATATGGTGCCCTAGCATATTAGATGCTCAATGAAGGTTGGTTGGATTCATGAATGACTATGATACAGTTTCTACCTTCTTCACTGTTCTGATCACTTTGTCCTAAATACATTGCAGTTTGCCTTTTTTCCTCTCAAAGTCTAATCTAGCCAAATCTATAGCAAGTTATTATACACTTGATCCCTGCCAATGCCTTGAAATGTTTCAAATCCCTGTTACAAGGCCAAGGCCGACCACAGTAACTTTACTGTGTGTTTGTGTTCTGGGGGTGAGGCTGGGTGGAGCCAAGGTAGAGTAGTGATGTCAAGTACAAGTTCAGGGGAATAGAAATGTGGTCTGTCTGTGCTGGGCTAGAGGATGTATCTTTATCTTTCTTGGGTAGAACTGCTCAGCCCACTCTTCTTTTTGGATACCCTAAGAAGTCAGGCTGCCTTGATCTCACCCTAGTTTGCTCTCTTCTAATTTTGGAAACTAATTCATTCAACTGAGAATGACACCTAAAAACAGAAGAAGACAGGAGGCTCAGACAGGGTAATTAATGCCACACTGCATTAACTTTCTGCAGCTGAAATAAATATTCACACATCTCCTGCTTGCCGGAATTCAGCTTCAAATACCCATCACAACAGCAGTAAGGACTGCAGTCAACTCTCAATTATCCCCACTAATGAAGGGGAGCAGTGGTGTGGAAAACCCCAAGCAGCACATAATCCCAAGGTCTGACACCGTGATGCATTATATGTTTTGGCAATAGCTTTCTTTACCTTCCCTGTTACAGAATCTTAGACTGTCAGAGCTGGAGGGGAGTAAGAAATCACTGGATCCAGAAATTTCCAATCTGGCTTCTGGCAAGGTCGTGATGGGGTCTTCAGGCTATTTTCAATATTCCAAAAGCCTAAATGGAATCATACATTAACACAGCACCCTGTTGATATTTTTTGTTTTCTGCTGGCAGCTTTGACCACATCTCTGGCCTCCTTCAGATCCTTCAGAGGCTCACCATCACCCACAGGGTAAAGTCAAATCTCCTTAGCTGGGTACACGAGACACATTCATCTCATAGTCCATTAGAGCTAATAAATGCTCCTTCCAGAGCGTGAATCAAAGCTCAACCTTCAGTCACGTAAATCATGTTTTTTTTTTTTTCCTTTTTTTCATCAATGTCTTTATGCCTCTGCCAGAATGATCTTTTTGAAATGGATTTGGTCATGCCATTCTCCTTCTCGAAAACAACCATTCTGACTCCTTATTACCCCAAGGAAAATGCAACCCCCTTGGGATGGTCCACAACAGTTGTACTTTCCAACAAGGCCAGCATCATCGGCTTTCTTTCTCTCTCCTATGCCCCACCTTCCGGTCACCTCACATGACAGGAATTTCCTGGCTCTGAGACTCTGTTCAGGCAGTTCCTTGTGCCTTAGGGGACTCCCTTTGTACTGCAAAAGGAGTTCAACTTTCAGACCCAGTTCCTATATAAAGGCTTCCTGGACTCTGCAGGTGATGTGGGCCACTCTGTTCTCACTCAAAACTGGGGCATGGTGGAGCTCACTGTGTGGAACATACTAGAAGATCAGATGATACAGTGCAGACAGAGGTCTATACAGGGCACTGAAGGAGTCTAGGACTGAGGGACTCTGTGCAGGTTACTTAACTCCTCTGAGTTCCAGGCCCTCCCCTAGTAAAATGAGGCTATCCTCTCTGTGAGAGCTGTGGTAAGGATTGAAGAAGAAAATATACATCTATTATCTAGCCCAGAGCCTGCTACAGAAAGGTGAGTTCCTTTTCGCCTGGATATATTTTGTTTTGCTTAAATTTTAATAGTTTTTTAAAAAATTATTTTTATTAACATATAATGTATTATTTGCCTCTGGGGTACAGGTCTGTGAAACATCAGGCTTACCCACTTCACAGCACTCACCATAGCACATACTCTCCTCAATGTCTGTAATGGGTATGTGGTTTTCTCCTTCCTTTGCAGAAGATGGTTTC
The DNA here is from genome assembly GCA_003697995.1 of Taxidea taxus jeffersonii. Lineage (NCBI taxonomy): Eukaryota > Metazoa > Chordata > Mammalia > Carnivora > Mustelidae > Taxidea > Taxidea taxus. The sequence continues at coordinate 16,242 of ML104984.1, read as the reverse complement.
AGGCCTGACGATCCCCTGAAGGTGGCTTCCCCTTCACAGCACCTAAGAGCACCTGCCCCTGGGCTCCGTGAGGAAGCATAATAATGGTGCTGGGGTACCCAGGGACATGGTGCAGAAAGAGTGTGGAGCTAATCTAAAGAAACTGGCCACACTGCTCTGTGGATAAGAGACTTCCACATGTTTACAGACTATTTCCAGTAAGGATTACGCGCTCATGTACAGGAGCCGTGTAGCATCACAGAATTAGGGTAATAAAAGCCTCTATTTACAGAAGCCCTGGCAGTCTATTGGGTCATTCTTATCTCACATACACAATCTCACTTGGGTGTCACAAGAAGACTATATACTGGATATTCCTATCTCTACTTAGAGCAAAGAAACCATCCTCTTCCAAGCTTGGGGACTCGTTCAAGGTCACTTAGCATGCACAGTGCAGAGCTGGGATGTAACCAGATTCGTTATTATTATTTTTTTTAGCTTTCTTTTTTATAGCAGTATAATATATACGGCATAGCATTTGCCATTTTAATCATTTTTAAGTGTCCAATCTGAGGCCGTTAATTATACTTGCAATGTTGGACAACACTTTGATCACCCCAGACTGTGCTCATTAAGCAGTATCTCCCCATTCCCCCACAGCCCCAACCCCTGGGAACCTCTGATTTACCTTCCGTTTCTATGACTTCTATTCTCATTTTAAAATCAGTTTCATTTAGGTATAATTTGCATACAACACAATGTTCTCATTTTAAGTGTACAGTTTGATGAGTTTTGACAAGCATATACACTGTGTGGCCCTCCTCACCACACTCAAGCTATAGAACTTCCAGAACCTTCCCTGTGTCCTTCTTAGTCAACTTCTCACTCTGGCACCAGTAACCGCTGATCTGCTTTTGATCACTACAGATTAGATTTGTCCTTTTCTAGAGGTTCATGGAAACATATCCAGGTGTCCTTAAGCCCACTGTCCTCTCCACTACCGTGTGCTCCCTCTTGTAGAACATCAGAGCAAGAAGGGCCCTCAGCCTGACCCTTCTTCCCTGCAGGAAGAAAGTGAGGCCCCAGACTTGAGAGCTGTTTTTCTTAAAGTTGCATCAGAAACGGGGTGGTGGTGGGGGCAGCAGCCCAGGGTATGGCTTCCCACTTCTGTGCTTCTTCACTTACCCCACCCAGGTGGTCCCACTTTTTGGCTCGATGGGCGGAAGCAAATAGTTTCCTATCCTGCCTTATAATGAGCCCCCCTTTTAAAGGCACCTAAATTAAGCTTAGTCCTCTGCACCCCTTTCAATTTTATTATGTGTGTTTTGGGAAACCTGGGCCACAGCTATCAAAGATACATCCCGTGAAAAAATGTTGAGTGGAGAGAAGCCGTGGCATGCTGAGAAAGGTGGTCTCGGATGTGAGAGCAAAGGGCGCCATGCAACCTGCTTGCCGAGCGAGCCCATCTATGCTTGGGGGTGCAGAGCAACATCTAGCCAAGCCAGGGTTCCAAATGAGCCACAGGGGAGCCAAAGCTCGAGTCCCTCAGCAACGCCCTGCCCAGGCAACCACGAGCCCCAATGGTTCTGTGGGGTTTTACATGTCCTGTCCTCTCAAACGTAAAAGCCAGTGGCACAGCCAGACAGCAGACATGAGGCTGAAATAAAGAACTTAAAGTTTTACCTGAAGACATGAAGAGAGTCATCAAAAACACAGGGGTCTCAGAGCCGTGAAGAGCCCAGCAATCCTAACTTCCTGCATGAACTTAGGCAAACATTTTTATCTGGGCCTCAGTTTCTTAATCTGTAAAATGGGGCTTATAACATCTACCTCAAGGGATTGTGACCAGTAAAAAATGAGCTCAAATGACATAAAAGATTTTAACAAGTGCTGGGAGTCTTTGGATAAAAAGGAAAAGCAAAAACCCACAACACTCTCTGATCACTTTTGGCCTGAAGGTCGGCCTTTCAGGATAGGAAAGTCTTTTGAACACAGGATAGATTTAAAGCCAGTGCTGACACTGCTGCCAAGTGCACCTGCTTCCTGAGGTCTTGGGGTGCTGAAACCCACTTGGTGAATCCAGAGAAGCAGAATCTGAGTCCCAGGGTTGGTCCCGTATGTTCTGATCAATTCTGCATTTCTCCAACAATGATGGACACTGATTACCTGCTTTGAAAATGTACATCATCTTTCTTGACCCTGTCACATAACAGATGAGACACTGAGGTTGCTGATGCCAGTTCTCTGCTATAAGCAAGGGCACTGTCCAAAGTAAACTCTTGGTCATCAGGAGTGGGCCCTCGGTCTCAGGCCAATAATGTCTAGGAACCCTAATCAAGCCAGCATATTGAAGGGTCCTCTGTCCTGTCCTTTGTTGGAATAAGAACAGATGGGGGGAGGGCTGCTGTCAGAAGATCTCGTTTGCAGATTGGGTCTTTCATGCTCCGACCTGGTGACCCAGGCAAGTTAGGAGGCCCAAGAATGTCAGCCAGGAGGGTATATGGGAATTGCTTTACAGAAGAGAAGACCAAAGGTCAGAAATGAAGCCATCTGCCTCAAGTCACAGAGCTGTTATGTCAAAGCGAAGCTGCTAAAAGCCCCGTATTCTGGTCTGGATGAGAGCTCTTGAGTTACTTAGTCTGGGCGCAGATTCAAATCCTAGCCCCATTATGAGTGAATCTTATGATTTCAGCAAGCCATTAACCTCTCCACCTCACCTGTCCTATCTGTGAAATGGGAATGATAAAAATACTTAAGTGGGTTCCCTGGAGGATTGAATTAGGTGATGTTTATCAAAAGTGTTATAAACATGCTAGTAATTTTAAGATCTATTTTGTTAGTGGTAGTAAATGAAAGGCATGGTGATTGCCTTCTGCAGAGTGATTCTAGAAACAGCGAGTGGGATCTAAATCAGAGGTCAGCTAATTTTGGTGGCTCTCTGTTTTTAATAATTCATTTAATAAAGTATTTTCAGTATTATTGGGACTCAGCCACATCCATTCCTTCGAGCACTGTCTTTTGCTGCTTTCATTCTCTCATAGTGGAGTAGATTCATTGCAACGGAGACCAGGCCCACAAGGCATAGATAGTTACAAAGAGTCCGCTGACCTCTGGGCTAAATGATCAGCATATCCTGCTTGTGCCCACTCTGCTACCAGCAGCCTTCTGCATCGCTACTTGGGTGTCTCATGGGAATCTCAAGCGGAAGTAAACCGCCCTCTCTCTGGTCAAGCACACCGTCCTGTGCTGTTTAGCACAGTAACTCGGCACCCCCTAGATTCCCAGATCAGGAATGTGGGGCTCGTCCTAGGTTATGTCCTCATCCTCACTTCCCATTTCATTCAGTCATAACCTTCTCTTGATTTCATCTTTTAAATATTGCTGGGCATCAAGTTCACCTCTCCGTCCTGGCTGACCAGGCCCTCAGCTGGGCCCTTCCTACCCCTGACTGCATGAATCCCAACACTTTGGGTTGGACTTGGCTCTGAGCACTATGTCCAAGAGATGGACAGATTATTTTCTGTTTTTTGTTTGTTTGTTTTATTTGTGGTTCTCTGATTTAAGGCTCTGTTCCTTCATTCTATTTAAAACTGAAATAGCAACAATAATTCCAAATACATGTATTCTGCTTTCAAAGCTTATAAAGCACTTTCATATTCATGATTTCTGATTCTGGAACAGCTTGGGGAAGGAGTTGTTATAATTAATTATCCCTATGCATCCATGTGAGGGACCAGGGTGTAAGGGGGTTACGTGCTTGCCCAAGGTCACCTGCTTTAAAACCATAATCCAGACCTAAGTCCACGACTCCACACATTTTTTTTCTTTCTTTTTAAAGATTTTGTTTTTGTTTTTGTAGATTCTTCCTCCTAAGGTATCTGAAGTTCAGCCTTCTTTTCCCTCGAACACTAGAAATCCATCAGGTAATATTTCCTATGTCTTGGGTTCCCGCTACGAAGATCAGTATTAAAAACATGACAGCAACATATTATTTATGGCAATATCCATTGTTACTAAGGGAGACAGACCAAACAATTCCCCATTGTTACAGATGCTACTTTGACTTGACAGCTGGGCAAGTCTGATAGGCAGTTTATTTACTTAGCCATTTAACCAAATAAATGTTTTCATTTTTCTTTCATCTCCTCAAAAGCTAACATTTTGCCCTTAAAATTGCTCCAGCAACACGTCAGTGAAGTATAAATTACCTGCCATTCCCACACCAGCCATTACAATATTATTTTGGTTCTTTTTTTCTGCCCCTGTTGACCCAGTCTTTCAAAGACACGTGATTCTCCCAGACAGGAGGGTAGGGGGGAGAAAATAAAATAACTGAAGATAGTCCCCTTTATTGCAAAAACAGAAATGCTGTGTGAGATTGGTCCTGAAGCTTCCACTGGTAAAGACGGGGTCCATTTGTTCCCTCTTGCTATGGTGCAAGATAGCTTTCACTTATCAACAGATGTCCCCCTTACCTACCAAGCATTGTGTGGGTATTTCTAATAAAAAGCAGCTGGGATAAAATGCAAGGGTGATAAGAACAAGACTCCTGCTTCCAGCTGTATGAAGACAAAGGGGAAAAGAGAGCCACGGATGTGGCTTTCCCCGTATGGTATCCCATCTTCAAATGTCTGCAAAGGCACTAAGGAATTGCAGTCAGGAGATTCCCAGTTGGGTGGATGAGTGAATGTGACAGAGGTGGGAAGGTCAAATGTGGCTTGGGTTGCTAGGGAACAGGAAGGCTCATTTGGACTTCCCTTGGGGTGGATGGGGAGAGCCTTTGGGGATATGTCTGCAAGGTTGGCATCAGCCTGTTGACATGGGATTCTTGAGAGGCAATTGTGATATTACTAAGCTAAGTGTTCAAAGGGAGAAAACTGTTTCATTGTAGATTACAGTCCAGCCCTTCTGCGGTGGGAGCTATTGACTGTGACTTATAAGTCAACTGGAGACTGGTTAATTTTTGGAACGGAGAGGTGGTCTGTGAGACCCTCATGGGGATCATTCTGATTAGAGAGCTAAGTCATCAAATTTTTCTTTTTCTACTTTTTTTTCCCCAAAACTATGTTAAGGCATATTGAAAACGGCCTCCAGATAAAATCCAGCAGCCTTCTGGCATCTCTATGTGGACATGCCATCTCTCTCTGGAGGCATATTGAAAATTAATTATCTGAAGAGAGGAAATACATAGCAAAACCTCCCAGCCAATGGCCTGGGTCCTTATGGTATAATGGGTTCTATATCATGGCAAAATGTATAAAATCTAAGGTACTGGGGAACATGTATTGAGCACGTAGGATGATGATAGTGATGCTAGGGCTGATGACAGCTAAGATCTGTTGGGGGCTTTCTATGTGCCAGATGTTGGGCTCACCTCATTCTGTCCAACCAATAACCCTCTGAGGAGGACACTGTTTTTAATCCTTATTTTCAAAAATAAGATAGACAATTACTATGAAATCTCATTAGGGTTTACAATTCTAAACTCAGTTTCCCTACAGCGCCCAGATTTTTAAGCTGAATTTTGAGCTGAGGGCTGAGTGTCTATCTCCGACCTAGAGACTGAATTACTATCTCTGCTAACCTAGCAGATGCTATAAGCCTCTTCTAGCAGGTGAAGAAACCAGGACTCAAAAGAAATTATGGTTCTTGCCCAAGATTTCCTTCTATTAAGTAGCTGATCTGGAATTTGGATCCAAGTTCCAAATTCCGAACTCTTCCTACTGCCCCATGGTCCATCCATTTACAACTCCACCATGGGACAGCCTGAGGTCCCAAGAAAGAGTTGGGCTTGTTTGTCTCAAGCTGAACAGGCTCATAAAGACAAGGGTTTGATACATTGATCTGCAAATGGTGTAAGTCATCTTTGTTTTCTAGAAGAACTTCAATTTTAGGATGAGGTTAGCTGTTATACTGATGAATGGCTCTTGTCACCTCTAGTTCATTCATCAAATTTTTCAAGACAAGGTTGAGTACGTGAAATAAAACATACACAAGGGGTAGAAAACCTCTTGGGGAATCTTTGCAGGGCGTCCACCCATAATCCCCAGCTCTTCTCTTTTCTGGAACATTGACTTTGTCTTTAATTCACCAGCTTCCCAAATAGCTTTGCAAGACAGAATTTTTAGAGGGGTAGTATGTGGCTTTGCATGGCATGATGTGTTACTACATGCTGTTATACTGATAGAAAATGTGGCAAAATATACAGTATGTTAAGTTCTTTAATCATAAAATCTATTAGCAAAATACACTTTGCAAACACTGTGTTAGCTTTCAGGAACTGTCAAAATAACTTCCACGTGAACTGAGAATGATTTCGAGGCAGACTCAGAATCCATTTATGAATGGTGAAAACTATTTACCATTTTAATGGCTCTGACCATGCTGTTCAGGACTAAAGAAGGGGAGCTCTGTGGGTAGAGCCTCGCAGTCCTACACATTTAGGGAAAACTAGGAAAGTATCTGAAAATCAAACACACTTGTCAAGGAGTGACCTCAGGAATCACGCCTGGGGAACGAGGTGTATTTCCGTCTCCCGAGAAGGTCTGCTTCATCAGCACCTCTTTCTTTTGATCAAATCAGAGGTATTGAAATTCAAGTGCCAAAAGCCATTGCTAGTGTATGTGAGTACACTTCTTTCAAAGTAGCTGCTGATGGGATCTGAAGTGGTTCGGTGGTGAGCCATATGCCATAGCAGAGGTGCAAACTGCAGAGCCTCAAGCAAAGGCTTGAGCTCTGGATTTCCCTTTTACGTTAGGAAGGGTGAGGGGGTGCCTGCGCTACCGTGATCGTACATCTCTAGCCATCTAATTTCAAGCACTGCTTGGTTTTGCTTCTCGGGATGTTTGGTTGGTGACCTCTTTAGATCTGTGGAGTGTAGGCAAATGCAGTGACGCTTTAATTAAAAGATGAAAGCATTTGGATCACACCCCAGTGAGAAAGGAATCGGGGTGGGGGGGCCGTGTCCATCTTGGAAGGCTGATGCTTTCTGAAACTGAATCCATGTTGAGGAATGGGGATCACGCCTCATTCTATCACCACCATCCACTCAGCACGTATCATTAATAAAAGAATATGACCATTCCCCACTCCTCACCCCTACCCCTGCCTAGCAGTGTATGTCAAAGGTCATGCATCCATGAGGAAACACAAGATGGCAAACAGCAGGCAAAGAGAGATGGTGCGAACATCAGGGATGGGCTCAGGCAAGGAGAGACGGTGCGAACACTGGGGAGGTGACTTCACAGATGGAGGGACAAGCCAAGGGGAAAGCAGAGAGCTTAAGGGTGAAGTAGAGAAAAAGAACAGATACCTACCCAGGCCTGTGCTATCTAGCTACCGGCCTGCGGACTTATATTATCACCACTGGGCTCCCCACTGGGCTCCCCAAATGGATCACTGTTGGATGAGGCCTGTGATCCATCAGGCTAGAATACAAGAAGATAACACTTTTTTTTTTTTTGGTCTTTTCAACAACGGAAAGCAGAAGACAGCTGGGCATAATTTCATGCATACATATAATCAGTTATTTTAAAAGGAGGCAGCAACAGCAGTTGGAGGACACCACACCCACCCATGCAGGGCCGTGCTGAGCGATTTACGAAAGGACAACGTTTTTCAGCTGCTCATCTGCTCATCAAAGAAAACCCCCTCGAGGGCCCCATTTAGAACCTGAGACTCTGAGCCAGCATTCTTTCCTATGCGGGTTTCCTCAGTCATTGTCCATTTCACATACAGCCGTTTTAATTTTAAGGAAAAGCAGACCCAGAAAGGACAGACTGGCTACTTACAGCTTCTTGCTCTTCACTCTTGCTTGGACTTTCAAAGCCCTCTTCGAAGATGTCATCCGTGGTAGGATCGCTGGCATGGGACGCAGATGATTTGGACGGAGAGCTCTGTCGAGGGGCTGGGGTTGGAGCTACACAGAGACCAGGCACAAAGAGGGAACATCGTTAGGTGTCTGGCTGCGCCTGAGTACCTCCCACCGAGACCTCCGGGACCTGGTTATGATCACGTCAAGCCCAGCACTCCGCGTTCTCTCCTGAACATCTCCTCTGTACATATTTATCTCGTCCCGTCAGACACTTGATGGGAAGGAGTGGTGCACACGGTTGGGGCAGGCGGTGGTTCTCTAGGAATGGCCCTTGGATCAGCAGCACAAGCACGTCCGGGAACTTGTTACAAGACGTTAGAGTCTTGGACCCCTGCCCCAAACCGACGGGCTCAGAAACTCTATTTCTACACGTTCAAAGTGAGAACTGCTGAACCAATTTTTCTTTCTTCTCTCTCCCTTAACATCATACACGTATTTCAGTAAGAATAAATAGATCAGAGGATAGCGATGCACGCTTTGAGCACCTTCAGATGCCGTCAGAAATTTTACGGACGGTATCTCTAACCCGCATAAAGCCTCTTTGAGGTAAGAGTGATTTCAGTTTCACAGCTAAGGGAAGTAAGGTCGTGAAACTGCTCAAGGCCCCGTAGTTGGTGACGCGTTGAGGCAGGCCCTGTATCCTTACACGTGGTAGGCATGTGTTGAACACATGTTGAAGGAAGAGTGCTCTTCTCCGTGATGTGGGAAAATGGGAGGGAGCTGCTGGCAGCTTTATGCCTCACTCCATAAGGACATGAATCTTCTGTCCTAGCCTTCCCACATGTTCCTCCTCTCATTTGGTCCAGAGGTTATAACAAATATGCCATTTGAAGCTATTCTTCGTTCAATAATTTCTAATTTGGCTCTGAAAACACCAGTCACTGGCTCAGCCCCAAGTGAGGAGGTGGTGAGGCTTGATTTAGTAGCTAAATTTCAAATGGCACTGATAAGGCCCCCTCCTCCACCATCATTGCCCAGAATTTCCAAAATCTGGCTGCTTATCAGACAGCAAGTGATTATCAAACTTGGTGAGTACCTTTTGCCTTGATGGATCTATATTTAGAAAAACGATGCTATTTGCTTGGCATTATATATTCACTGCGTTCTCTAACACAAATATGGCAAAATGGTGTTGGACCTATTCTTTCCTGATGAAGAAACTGTACCTCTGAGAGGTGAAGGGGCTTTTTCAGGGTCAACAGAGCCATGGAACAGGTGTGCTGAGATTTAACAGAGCTCTGTCTACACTGTCCAGCCAGCTGTGAGCTCTATTTCTACTTGACATTGGCCTTTGCTCCGATTGATCCTCCACTCAAAACATTCTGAAGGTGATACTCATGGATAAAAGGAAGTCTGTTTTGTTTTGTGAGATGATTATGGAACAGACTCATACTAGTGGGTTTAAGTGAGATAAGCAGTATGACAACACCTCAATGCTTGACAGCTGTTGAATAAGTGTTAACATAACCGGATTTCAAATTGGTTTTGAAGTGGCTTATTGCTTCCTGAAGGCTGAGAACCCGGGCTGAGCTGCCAATCTGAGAGAGGTTGTACTGGTCCTACCTATCAGATGAAATCAATCAGAAGTGTAATTAGGGCCTCACTTATGCAAGTGTTTTAGCCCTTAGAAGTTTTTTCTAGGATATCTGTATAATCTAAAAGAGTGGTTCTAAATTTGGGGCAGCTGAAATCCTAGGGGGCATCTGGCAAAATCTGGGGTCATTTTTGACTCTCAGGACAAGGGGGAGAGGATGTGTGCTTCTGGCATCTCATGGGTGGAGGCAGGTAGTTTGGTCAACATTCTACAAGTACAGTGCACATCCTACAACAAAGAATTATCTGGCCCCAAATATCAATAAAGCCCAGGTTGTGAAACCATGCTCTGAGACACAACAGTGGCTGAGGGGCCTTTGTTCTGTTCATTTCAATCTGTGACTTCTCCCAAATGTCTCCCAGCACTAGATGCTACGCTAGCATCATGAGAAGTGTGTATGATTTGGACCCATTTCCTGTCCTCAAGGAACTGAAACTTCCCCTTTATTTGTAGCTGGCATGCAAGCCCATTGCGAGAGAGACACTTGTTTTAAAAAAATGCTTGCTTATTTATGTGTGGCTCTCATTCTCCCAGCATTTCATTTTTTATTCATTACTCTTCACTAAAACCCTATGACTTAAGCTAATAGAGATGCCCCTACTGTGAAGATCACATGGCCTGAGTGGGAGTAGCTGGTTTATACATGTAGAAGGCATTCCTTTTCAGAACTGCCTTCCGAACCTGGCCGAAATGACACTACCTAATTGTGTTAACATTAGATTTTTTGACGATTCTTGCTATTGGCCAAGCAGTGAACCCTATCATCTGTGACAGTAACGAAAATGCCAAACTCATTGTTCCATGAGACTTTTCTCTTTCCTATCAAGCGTCAAGGCCCGGGCTGAATTACTAAGGACACCTTTCCAAGCATATGTGTGCTCAAGTGTACCTGGGTTCTGATTGGCTGTGTGGTCACGGTTTCTGGATGCTTGCAATGGAAAAGCGAGCTAGGACAGAATCACTGAACGCCTGAATTAGAAGGAGGCACACTGCCTGTCCAAGCCAAAGCAAGCCTTTTACCCATGTCACAGCTGAGGTTAAGAAAAATCACACATTTGCCCAAAGACACTGCTTCTAGCAGAAGAGCCAAGGCTGGAACCCTGGTCCAGGAATTCTGCACAGAATCACTCAATATGCAATCATAATGGTGACAACAATGTTTTAAAGTCAGTGAGGTACACTGCGTTTCATGTACCACTGAATCCTTTTATTATCCCTTAGCCTAAGATGGATGAGGAAATTGAGGCTCACAGAAATGACTTGCCCACAGGCACAAAACTAGGAAGTGATAAATCTGTTCTCAGGGTTCGTGGTCTAGAGCTTTCTGCTTCACTACCATTTTTCCTCTTTGACTACCCAAAGCCTTGAGCCAAAATCTGGCTTCAGCTCTATGAATTGGGTGAGACCTTATGGCTGCTCTGTCTCTCCCCTACGTTTTCTACTCTAATTTTTTGTCCTTGTTCCCCAGACTTTTGAAATTCATTTTCACCATTCATTTCCATTTCAATAAGCCATACCAAAATCTGTGTTTCATAAGGGAGAGGTAATGAAAGAATGGGTAGATGGATGAGCAAATTAACAAAAACACGAGCAGCAGAGTGACTGGTAGAAAAAATAACGGGTTTGTATTTAAATCTACTACTTCCCTTGTCCTTGAACCTCACTTTCATTATTGGCCAAACAGGTCTAACAAAACCTGTAATAAGCATTGTTAGGAGTATAAAAGTAATAAAAACAACGTACACGGAGCAGCTATGTATACTTGGTAGCTCTTACTACTATTCGTAGTAATATAAACGAAGAGGCCTGTTGAATCTGAACTGAGATGAGTTCTCGGACTCTAGAAACAAGGCATCACTCTCAGTGGATTTATGTCTCCAAAGAAGGGCACTCACGTGAATTGGTTGATGGCGTGGTAGAAGTCACAGGGGTCAAATTCAACTGGGAGATGTCAAAGTCATCACAGTCATCTGTATCCTGTGCCACCCCGACTTTGTTGAAGTAACTGGAGAAGGCCTCTGAGGTACAGGTGAGGGAGGGTTGGTCGGGTTTGCGGGAGGGCACGGGTGGAGGCTGGGCCATCTGGAAATCCTTAAACATTTCCTTCCCCATTTTCTGTCTGGGCTTCTCGGTCTGTGGACTTGACCTGGTGGAGTCACCCGTGGTTGGGACGGTTGCAAGGGGGGTGAGGGGACCTTGGAACATGGCGGCTGGCAAAGGCATAACAGTTTGTGTGGGCATGAAGGCGGCTGGCGGAAACTGCCCGGCCACAGCTGGCCAGGGCTGCTGAGTGGCAGGGAAGAGACCCGGCTGGCCCCATGCGATGGGCTGAGCCCCCGGCATCACCTGAGCGACTGGTGGCTGAGCACCCATGGCGATCTGCTGTTGGACGAGGGGCTGCTGGCCCCAGAAGGATGGGAGGACGGCGCCCATTGCAACATAACCTGGAAGGGTGAAAAATGAGAGTCAGGCACCTGGGAAAGAAGAATTCAGGGATTCAAGGGATCGGCAGAAAGATACTGAGCCACTATTAACCTGTCAGGCTCTGTGCTACAGACCATGGACAAGGATGAATAAGACAAAAGTCCCTGCTCTCATGGAGCATTCCTTCCAGAGCAACGGTCAGGGGAAACCTTTCGAAGGAGGTAATTTGTAAGCGGAAACGAGTGTGGTGAGTGAGCAAGCCAGACATATATCTGAGAGATGATGATATTGCTACAATCATTAAAGGTTTCTGACCCCACACAGACGCGGGATCTGGTGTGTCTTAGTGGAAAAAGCAGAGGACTAGGAATCCGGCACATGTGAGTTTGAATCCTGCCTCCCCTTCTTGCCAGACTGACAGCTTAAGCGCTCTAAAAGTCAGGCTCTTTGTTAGAAAGCCAGGTTATAAGATCGTCATTTTAAGCACTGAAGCTGTGTGCCAAAGGAAGAAGAATTAGGAGTGCTCGGGTTTTTGAGGTCTAGGTTAACACTCAGACTGATGCTTCATATCTCTGGAATTTAGGGAGAGCTCCACAAGCTCTCCTGAACTCTGCCTCCTTATCTGTAAAATGGGCACAAAATACCATCTACCTCAGGGGCTTGGTTTAAAGGCAAATGGAGATGATGTATTTGATGTGGTGTTTTGCACCTGACACATAATGAGCATTCAGTAAATGTTAGCAGTTAGTGGGATATGAATCACAGACAGCCCTGAAGGTACTTAATACCTTGCTTGGTACATAGCAGCCAAGCAATAAATGGTAGCTCCAGGTATTAGCATATGTTATTTCTGTATTATTACTATGCCAATTTTAGGTGACTGTCCACCTACGCAGGAGCCCCTCGTACAGTGGCCTAGGGTGGGTACTGCGCAATTCCAGGGGGTCTAGTCACACCCGTTACCATGTTAATTGTTGGCGGTACTAATTCCTTTCAGGTAAGAATATAATCATTTTTTAAAAGAGCACAAGTAACACTTTTCACAGTAGCAACAGCAACATAATTTTTTCCACTTGCTACATGCCTCTAACTTCTAGGTTCAGTATTAGGTGTTTCACATCCTCACAAAATCCCTGTAGGGTAGATATTACCATCCTCACTCCAGAGATAAGGAAACTGGTGCCCAGAGAGAGGCAGTCTGTGCTTGAGGTTACACAGCCAGCATCAAGGGGGATCAGGACCTGAGCTGAGGTCACCCGTCCCCAGAGCTAGCGTTCTTCCCTCCGCATGACACTGCTCCACCCCGATGGCCAACTTTGCATGGTAAGTACATCTGGTCTGGTCATCCATCCCAGGTTGCAGCTAACTGTAGGCGGACCCAGAGAAACTCCCAGGTGCTTCCAGTGGCCCCCGCCCTTCTCAGAGGGCGCTGCACCCCGTGCCTGTGCTGTTGAGCCGGGGAGACAGATGCCCAGGCCGGGCATAGAAGAGGAGGGAGAAGCTGGCTTGGCCTGACTTCCCAAAACCAGCCTTCTCGTGGCTGTCAGAAGGAGTTTGCAGGTGTACGGCAGTGAGGCCAGGGAAGGAAAGTGGGTGCAGAGTATCCTAGCAACTTCCGGGGGTAAGGCAGGCAGGCACTGTGGCGCTGATCGTGTGTCGTGGGTGATGTCAAGAACTCTGGAGAGCCCAGAGAAACCTCACTCATGCGGACTGCCTCACTCAGGCTCCAGCCTCAGATCCCCTGGCCCTCGACTGATGGCTAAGGAGTGGGGACAGCATTCCACGTCCCGCCACCTCCTTGTGAGGTGACAGCAGGTTCCAGAGAAGGGGAGACAGGGCACCAGGGCTTCTTCCTGCGGAAGAAGTCAGCAGTATGCCGGGCATGCCAAACAGACCATATCCTTCCGCGACCATGCAGCCCTAGTGCACGGAAATTAGGGTCGAAGAGGCATTGGTGCTGGCATTCAGACCGGTGCGTGCATTGCCTCTCACCCCACACGCCACATAATAAGGCAGTGTCTTGAGTCCACCTACAGATTCAGCACTCCGTAACTGTTTTTCTCATTTTCTGATTCGCTTTGATGGGGCCCAATGGTTCTCAATGGGGGGTGGGGGGAATGTTAGCGCCTCTAGTTGTGGGGGGGTGATCAGGACATTAGTGGGGTGTATTTTGGCTGTCAGGATAACTTGCTAGAGGGAGACACTACCCGCACTTAAAGAGGCGGAGATCTTGGCTACCTGATATCCTATAATGGGTGAGACCAACGTGCACAACAAAGAATTCCCCCATGCTCTGTCTACGATTATTTGAGTATGGGCAGGACATTGAATTACCTAGAAATTCAAAGTTTCTTTGCACAGTTTGAGTTTTGCACTTAGTTTTTCAGGACTTTAACAACTGTGTGCCTTGAGGGAAGACTGTATTTTTTGTTTGGAACATGGCCAAGAGTTGTTCACCATTTGGGAATGTTGTGGTTCCTGACAGAATTACTTCCCATGGTGTTGAGTGGACACAGCGTTCCTGGGTCCATCTGCACCTGTAGCGACTCTGAAGACAGGTCTATACCTCTGGCCACTTCGTAGGACCTCTAGTGCAGTTGCACCTGGGTGTTTTCCTTATTGAAACCAATGTTTTTTTTTATTGTAAATGAGCTTTTATAAATTTTCTCCTTGAAGCATAATGATGGCACCATATCGACTTTAAAAAACTGTGGGTTAAGTTATATTATCTATGAATTTCATTTCAAGAATTCAAAGGAAACTTTGCAAATATCTGTCCTAAAAGGGGGGCACTGGGTCTGGCGGGATGGACACGGATCTTTCAACGACCTCAATCCTGATGCCCATTTTGGTGATGGGATGGAAGGTCTCAGGCTCCAGCCAGGCTATCTTTCACTCTGGTTCCACCCCGCCCCCCTCGATGCCATCACAGGACTGCTCCACAATGCAGATAGAGTGCTTCACTGCCGGGAGTATGTTTAGATGTCCTAGCGTGGCTTCGGAGACTTCAGGGATCAGGCCCCTTCCCAGCTCTTCATGCCATTTTCACTGGCACCTTTCCCTAGGGCAGCAGCTGCACATGCAAACACCCCTCACACCGCCCCCCACTCTCTCCATCTCTGCTCGTGCTTCTGCCTGGAAAGCCACCCCTACTTCACGTGGCTATGCCTTACGGACTCCCTGAGAATCAGCTCAGCATCATCTCTGCTGGGCGCCTTCCCTGCCCTCTGGACTCTATTGGTTCTCCTTCTCTGGGCTTCTGCAGACCTCAGTGTTCATCTCTCTGATGGCACATGTCACACTGAGTTGTAACTGTCCCGTTATTCTGTCTTCCCTATGAGACAAGCACCACCTGCTAGTAGGAACTCTTTATTTTCTCTTTCCCTGTCCTCTGTGTCTAGCGCCGTCTGAGGTGCTCCTCAGCAGCTCCATAAACGCCTGAGCCTGAAGGAAGTCTCTCTGTAAAGGTGAATGACTCATACCAGAATCAGTGCCTTCACTGCGCTTGGCCAAGTGAACAATTAAACTCCAAGATCGGTGAGTGCTGTGATCTCTGATGATTCTACTGTTGGTGGCAGGTTTCTTGTTCCCACTGTCTTTTTTTCCCCCCAACAAGGAACCAGATGGGCTGTGCACACTTTTCTGAAGAGAGCTATTAACATGTCTCCCTGGCTTCATGCCATCTGCTTCAGACCCAAGTACAATATCCAAAAGAAAAAAAAAGCAGCACAGGGTAATTGGGTATCATGTTTGGGACCTTGCAGGTCTCACTCGCTTTTTCCTGGGGGGGTGGTTCTCTGCAGCCTGGGCTCTCCCCAGACCTGTGAGCTCAGGTTCTCCGGCCATGTGGCATTGGACATGCCTGATGAGACCCCTCGGTAGCCGTGTGCGGTGGCACTGGATAGGACAAGCCACTTGGTGGCTGCCACTGAGGCCCCTTAGCAGCTTGGTAACATTGACTCATTAACGTTCGACAGTGGAGGGAGGAGGTGCCCCAGAGCATCTGTTTATGCCATGGAATTCAGATCAATCATAAATCTCCTTGCTGTGAAGTGAAAGGGAACACCTGCATTGCTGCCTGGCAGTCAGATCTTGAAGGAGGCTTGGAAATTGCAGTTTATAACCAGATGCTTGCACCTGGGGATACTTATTATCTGAATTTTAAAAAGCAGACTAAAATGCGAGAAAAACACTGACATGTAAGGGACTCCCCCAACACATATGCAGAATTTGTATGGTAATGCTTATTTACCTGATCCCATCCATCCATCCATCCATCCATTCATTCATTCAAAAAGAGCCCTCTTGGGTGTGAAGCACACTGTTTCAGTCTCTGGAGATGCAGTGAAGAACAAAACATTAAAAAAAAAAA
>ML104983.1:4451-31669 GCA_003697995.1 Taxidea taxus jeffersonii | reverse complement strand
TGTCCTGGGATCGAGCCCCGCATCGGGCTCTTTGCACTGCATGGGGCCTGCTTCCTCCTCTCTCAGCCTGCCTCTCTGCCTGCTTGTGATCTCTGTCTGTCAAATAAATAAATAAAATCTAAAAAAAAAAATAAAAAATAAAAAAAAATCGGCTTTAAACAAAATACATTTATTTTCTCACAGTTCTGGAAATCAGTCTGAAATCAGGGTGTCAGCAGTGTTGATTCCTTCTAAGTGCTCTGAAGGAGAATCTATTCCATGCCTCTTTCTGAGCCTTTGGTAATGGCCACAAATCCTTGGCATTGCTTGGCTTGTAGATGCATCATTCCCATCTCAAATTCTGTTTTCACATTGAATATACCTGGTATTTCTGTATCTTCACATGGCTGTCTTCTTATTAGGATGCCCATCATATCAGATTAGAGCCTACCTTAATGACTTCTTCTTACCGTGATTACTTCCACAAAGATTCTTTTTCCAAATAAGGTCACATTCCACATTCTCTGGTACTGGGGATCATGACTTCAACATATCATTAGTTGAAAGAATTCAATTTGTTATTCATATAAAATTTTATTCTTAGAAATAAGTTCCTCTTCTCGATTATTTATACCACAAAAAGTATGCATTTTCTTATTTCTAAAATGGAAAATTATAGAAATACAGTGTTACTTTATATGTAACAAAGTGATTTCATCTGTAAGTTCCACAGTTTCCTATACATTATCACTTGCATGTAAATTATTAGCTGTTTAAGTGTTAAAGACATATTTTCCTTACAAAAAATAATTACAAACACTACATTGTTTTCCTGCTAGATTCCTTCATGTTAACTTCAATAAAACTACTGAATTGCAGTTAAGAGAATAGTTAGCATAACTGATGTGCAGCTCAAATAGAATCCTAGCACAGGATACCCCTCATGATCTTAAGTAGTCCTTATAATACAAACTGATTTGTCATGCAGTAAGAACACCACAATAAAATAGGTAAAAATGAAAAAAACTGATTACTTTAAGCAATTAAAAATAACTTTCTAAAGGTCATATCAATGGAGAGTGCTACATTATTTTGATATTTTTTTAGATTTGGCATTTATTCTCTAAAAATTGACCCAATTCTTGTATAATTTCCTAAAATTACTCTTTCATTTTCTTAGCTCTGGGGTAAATTGTTAAAATGGATCTTTAAACGCTCAACTATGGTCAAATACATATAGTTCTAAAATATAGATCAGACATAAAAATTAGAAGAGAACTAGCCAGCCCCTGGCATACACAAAATGAGATTATAAACCAGTCAAATATAAATGTAGTAAAAGTAGATTTAGAGATTATAAAAATAACTCTCAAATATATATACAATGCATAGTTTAAGAATATGCAATATTTTTCACTAATGTTTATTTTTACTAATTTTGCCACAAACTAAGCAAACAAGCTATTTTCCCTCTAAAACTCTATTAAAATCAGGGTTAATTTGTGATCACACACTTTGTATAATAGAAAAAAGAAGGAAAAATGAAGACAGAAATCTTTTTCCTTTATTAAAATTTAAGTATAAACTCCCATAATTGCCAAATTTATTCTAATTTGGTTAATTATATAAATATTAATTATTGAAAATTATTTAAACCAGTAGGTTTTTTTTTAAGATTTTATTTATTCATTTGAGAAAGAGAGAGACAGAAACAGCAAAAAAGCACAAGCAGAAAGGAGAGGGAGAAGCAGACTCCTGGTTGAGGAGGGATGTGGACGCGGGTCTCAATCCCAAAACCCTGGGATTCTGACCTGAGCTGAGGGCAGATGCATAACGCCTGAGCCACAAAGGCACCCCAAAAGCAGTTCATAACAATCATTTAGATGTGCCTTATCTCCTGATATTCAAGGTATTATTTTTCTCAAAATATTGTTTTTTAAAGGCTATTTATTTTAAGAAAAAACTTAGAATTACTTATAGATAAGTACAATTGTTTCATGACAATTGTTCAAAATGCAGATTATCTGCACTACTAAGGTGGAAAGCAATTTATGCTCAGGAGTCACAAACAGTTTAGCAACATTTTTCGTGCTTGGTTTGTCACTAATGCACCACAGAAACTACTAAAAATCAGAAACCCTTTTAGAAGGGCTGAGTAATTGCATTTGTAACAGTTTGTAAAGAATCTATGATATTAACTGCTTTACTGTGTGTGCTGGGCTAATTGGAATCCAGGCTTGGCATTATAGTCTGCATGCCTTAACAACAATGAATTTCTAGTTAGCCTCCAATGCACACTCCTTCCAAATTGCTATTGCTGCCAGTTGAATGTGTTTATTTTCTCATTTGGACTTCCATAGTAGCATTGACTCCTGCATTAAATTCTTACAGTATCTCTTAATGGCAACATAATCTGCTAGGGAGAATGTAAAACTCCTACAGAAATTACCTCTTATGTTAGGTATAAAGAGGTATAAAGAGGAGTTGTGGCCAGTGCGGCTAATACGTAGTTAGCAAGAATAAGGTTAATGACAGAGAAAGAGGTTTTCAAAGAACTTGGAAAGAGGAGAACAAGAAATTGCCTCATTAAAAAAATGAAAAATGTAACTAGCAATTATTGTACTACTAAATCATGCTAGTGCATGGGTGTGTATGTGTACACATGGACAATATGTTTACTTGCATGTTCTTATCTATGTTCTTTTTAAATGATTGTATAATAGAATGCAGTCCTATATCATGCAAGGCTTCTAAAATTGATTTGTGATAAAAGGTTTAGATAATAATTAATAGTAACAAGACTAAGTATTTTCTAAATGAGCAAATATTCCTCAAATGCTCAAGTCAGTATATAGAGGGCAGCAACAACTAAATAAACATTTTTAATAACTTTTAACAAAGAAAAGATTTCTGGGTTTTTTAATATAGCGACTTAGAGTACCTGGTCAGTTATCAGTAAGTGAAACTGGAAATTTGTTGAACACCCTGCTAACGTCTTAGATTTTAAACAGGCTATATATTGGCAAAACAAGTTCTTCAACATTTTCATGAGGAAAGAGTATTCATTTTTACTAGAACACATGAATACAGAATATGCGACTGATGCTGTGATATTTTACTACTCAAGAATTATATTAACATTGCATAGGCATACACTTACTGAAATTTCACTTAAGTTATGTGAATTTTATCAATGTCTTAAGTATTCACTAAATGTATATATAATGTCATACTAATTTAAAGAGGGGAATTAACAAAGTTTCTACCTCCTATTTTCTCTAGATCTCAACCTGACATTTTAAAACATGATTTTAAAATAGCGGTAACAATGAAACAGAAGGTATATATTTCATATTAATTTAATCAAGAATCATTTAACCTTGGTATTTCTAAGAATGAGCAAGAACAAAGATGGGTGCTAAAAGCTGCCCCAGCAATGTAAAAACGCTTATGAAACACCAACTGAATACATAACACATACATACTCTTTAAAACTGCTTTTGAGATTCTTCATATATAGATGCTGGGAGTCAGGAATCCACACCAAAAATTGTTTCCACTAAATGAAATGAAATGATCTTTTGACCTTTACTTCAGAAATGATAATCTACTTCAGAAACAGAAAATCCACTCCTTGCTCTAAGGCTTTGTTTTGCTTATTTTCCTCTAAAAATTTCTCCTAAAAGTATGTGCATATTTTTGTATGTTTCTTTTTACCACCTCATTTAAATACTTTTTAACATGTTGGGAATTTTTAAAATATTTTTCAAATACATTTAGAATGACAACTGGCTAATTAAGAAGAAATTACTTTTAATATTTATTTTGTGCATTTAATAGTTTTGATTTCCTGGGAGATACTTTCTTTAGCATAGCTTCTTCTCACATGAGCTTCCCCAGTGTTGCCCAGCATAAAAAAAACCCTGTAGATATCTCTCTTTATCTTAATCCAGATTAGGAGCCAGCAATTCTTTCACAGAAAATGGGAGTAATTGATCAGAAGTTCTGCCATTATCAGTTATGTTACTATGTATTAAGATATTTAGTAAAAGAAAGCAATTGGCATGTTTCCTTCTCCTCCTTTCCCCTTTGTTAATTTGAACTTCTCTCAGCTAAATCTTATATTTAATATCATAATGGGAGTGCTTGGAGTCTGAAAACTAGTCAAAATGTGTTTGACAATATTCATTGCTCCCAGATGGGACAGGCATACTCAGGAACCGACTATGTTAGGGTGAGATTAAGACAGTTACTCTGTTATACCACTCTTTGGAAATGCTTCCAAAGCAAAATATTTTTCCAGCTTTGAGCAATAATTGACATGTAACATTGTATAAGTTAAGGGACACAACATCATTTGATACATGTATGTATTGTGAAATGACTATGGAGATGTTGGCTAACATCCACCAACTCACAATCCCAACTGTCTTTCCTTGTGATGAAAACTTTAAGATCTACTCTCTTAGCAACAACTTTCAAATACACAAAACAGTATTCTTTTAAATTTAATTTAATTTTTTCAGTGTTCCAAGATTCATTGTTTATGCAGTGCTCCATGCAATACGTACCCTCCTTAATACCCACCACCAGGCTCACCTAACCCCCCACCTCCCTCCCCTCCAAAACCCTCAGTTTGTTTCTGAGTCCACAGTCTCTCATGGTTTGTCTCTCCCTCTGAATTCTCCCAACTAATTTCTCTCCATCTCCCCATGTCCTCCATGTTATTCCTTATGCTCCACAAGTAAGTGAAACCATATGATAATTGACTCTCTCTGCTTGACTTACTTCACTCAGCATAATCTCCATGACAAAACAGTATTTTTAACTACAGTCACCATGCTGTAATTTACATCCCCAGGACTTATTTATCTCATAACTGGAAGTTTGGACGTTTTGGCCCCTTCACCCACTTCTCCAAATCTCACAGCCCCACCTAACGCAACCACCAATTTATTCTCTGAGTTTGTATTTATTTTAAGAGTCCACATATAAGTGAGATCGCACAGTATTTGTCTTTCTCTGTCTGACTTATTTCATTTATGCCCTCAATTTTCACCCATATTGGGACAAGTGACAGGATTTTCTTCTTTTTTATGGCTGAATAATATCAGACCAAAATATTAAGATTTAATGTAATGGAACTCTTCTCTTTATTTATTATGATGTTACACCTCCAAAAGCTACATGAATTTTCTAGGTAGTAATGTGGTTTAATAATTTGTGAATTGCATGCAAATCATAATAAAATTTGTTCTGAGACGATATGGCCAAGGACTGTCTATAACCTCTAGTCATTTAAACTAATTTACAACTTAAGAACTTTTATTAATCCATAGCAAGGAAATAAGACAGTGGCTAATTTTAGACTGTTTATTTAAAGTTGAAGATGAAAATATGTCTTTATGGTCAAGCAGGAGTGTGTCAATTAAGAAAAACTCCAGAAAGTAGTTGCTCTGATTTGTCAAGGGTGTGTCTCTAATATACGTTATGTGCATATCCATTAGTTTATGTGATTTAGATAAGAATTTTTTTTTTTTTGAAAACAAAATTAATTAAATTTTCTGATTCTGTTTTGTAGACACAATAGTTAAGTTTGCCTAATTTTAAGCATGACTTGGGCAACTGAAGTAAAGTAACACAGTGGAATAGATTGAGAAATTTAACACATGTTAAGCTCCTGTTTTAGCAGCATACTATAGTTTGGATATTGACAACAGCTGTGATCAAATCTGTGTTGAAAGAAGCTATGTTTATTGAAACTAATTATTTATTGAAAATAGCCATAACAGCAATTTGCAGAAACATGATTATAATCTTCCAGACACTTGCTATTTGTCAATAGCTATCTCAATGCCTTAGTGCAAAAATAATTTTGTTGGCATCATCAGTGTCATAATTAAATTTTCATGCCTAAACAATGCACCTTCAGGAAAGTTTTACTGTTCTTACAGAAAAAAATTGAATTTAGGAGCAGGTTCCTACATTCATGTTTACATAAATATAAAGACACATTTTTTCATCAATATTTTTGACAGGTTTGGATTGAATTCAGACCCACAAGATTTTCTGCAGATGTAAGGTTTCCAAAGCTATTGCTTTAGTGATTTTGCACAGTGTATTATAAATGTGTTTTTCCCCCTGACTTCGCTTCTTTTCACCCTACCTGAAGACATTCTTTGCACATTAATGCATTTCTTCTGAGTCCAGCTATTGTCAATCCAATCCCCTGTGATCTTGCTTTTGTTATTATCAAGGAGTATGACTTTGAGTACTTTGTGCTTAAAGTTAAGGATTTATAAGAAGCTCCTATTCAATTCTGTATTTAAATACTCAGAACAAACATGTTTGGCTTTTTCTTAGTACTTTGAACAAGATGCAGTAGTAAACACTATGATTGAATTTATCCCCTATAAAATAATTACCTGTAGTATTCTGGAAAAAATAAAAATAAATCTTATCATGATCACAATTATTGTTTCATTTTAATAATTTTAATTTAAACTCACCAGGATGATTAGGAGATTAATGAATTAGCAAATGGCAGGTACTCATATAAAATGGAAAGTATACAGTGTACAGTTATCTTCAATACATAGACTGTGGGATTTAATAGAAACATTTTATAATATCTTCATTTCCATTCACTGTCCTTTCTGGCAAATTATGTAATGTTTCTAAATTTCACCTTATCTAGCTTTAATACTATAATAACTGCCTAAAATAGTGTTCTGAGTATTAAGCTTAAACTATTCTTGTAGTTGTTGAAATCTAATAACATTTTTATTAAACATGAGATTATGATTGAAGTGCGTCCATCCAAAATATAAATATATCACCGTATATTTATTTTTGTTTTCCCAGTTATATGTACTTCTGTATTGTGTTTCCCACTATAAATATAATCATAGAGTATTTTTATCAATATCAATATTTGTGGGGATCCCATATCATGTCAAATGATAAGCTGACATGTGATAAAATAGAGATAACAATGAAGTAAATGTTCTATGAGAATATAAGAATCAAAAATAAAGAAAAAAACACAAAACTTGACCAAAGTTCTGACTCTGTGAAATTGAAAAAAATATTTTCATTAATCCTCAAATGGCTTGGGAAAATATGGAAATAATGCAGTTATATTTTATTTATTTCAAAAAATGCTTAATTAGTCCCTAGTAATTTCTGGCAATAAACTAATGGGTCAAAAACTATTGGGGCCTTGTTTTCAATGAGTTTTATTCAAGTAATAGAGATGGACATCCATAAAGTAATACTACAAGAAAGAACAAAATGGTTTTATTATTTACATACTTTATGCAGGGAACTTCATTTTTACTCAGTAGTAGAGTCTACATTTTTTTCTTAGATAAAAGATCATTCCTGGAATGTATTTTAATTGAGCACATTAGATGTAAGTTGACCAACATTGAAGCTACTGTTGGAGATAGGAATGGGATAACATCAATAAGACTAAACTGTAAATTGAATATACACATTTAAGGGAAGGAAAGAGTCAAAGATGACTTTTGGGGTGATAGTTGTTGTTTGTTTTTTTTTGAAAGATTTTATTGTATTTTATTTGACACAGAGAGAGAGAGATCACAAGTAGGCAGAGAGGCAGGCAGAGAGAGAGGGGGAAGCAGGGTCCCTGCCAAGCAGAGAGCCTGATGTGGGGTTTGATCCCAGGGTCCTGGGATCATGACCTGAGCCGAAGGCAGAGGCCTAACCCACCAAGCCACCCAAGCACCCTGTGGGTGATGATGGATTTTTAAGTGGATAGATGATGAAAGCATTTACCAACCATGAAAGTTGAATACTTTTGAGTTTTAGGACTCTTTCAAGCAAATGCAATTAAATAATTGGGTGTAGAAGTCATAGAGTTGTCCTAATTGAATATATAAATTGTGAGTCTTCTGAGCAGTTGAATCCATTAGCATAGGTTAAATGACCTTGAGACAGAGGTAGCGTGACCTACAACTGAGTCAGAGCGACTACCAGTGGCCATCTGATGAAAACATACTTACAAAATATCACTAAAATGGCGCAGGGAGGTAGGAAGAAAGGTAGGAAAATGTGCCCAGAAACCAGAGAAATAAAGCATTTTTGGAAGAAGGGAGTGACTTCAAGCATGGCTTAATAATCAGATGATGTGAGCACTGAAAAAAATCTCTCATCTGTTGGATATTCTAGAGACTGCCATAACCATAATAAGAACTGCTTTAATAGGAACATCTGAGTGACAGACTGACTTGAGTGATATGGGAGGAAAATAGAAATTCTTAAAAATGAAGAAATATCTTCCCAAAATTTTATCAGTCAGGGGAGAGAGGAAAGGAAATAACTAATGCACCAGGACTGGGCTGAGATTTAAATTTTAAAGGTTTTTGGCTAAAGCTTGCATATGTTAAAACCCATAGAATGGATCCAGTTTACAGGAAGGCATTGGCCAGAAGAGAGGGAAAAAGAAAGGAAGGGGTAGAGAGGGATGGAAAGAGAGAGGGAGGAAGGGGAAGAGGGGAAAGAGAGAGACTGTTGGGGTTAATGTAGAGCATGAACTCAGCCATAATACCTGGCTTGCCAAAATGTCACATGGAGGCCACTGGGGATGAAGGAAGGTTTTGGAGAAGGGGGTGGGCTGAGGCCTGTGCGACCACTCCAAACATTGGAATGCCAGGGAACTGCCTTCCAGAAGCTTTCTTAGCTCAAACAGACACCCTGTGATCAGAAGAGATGTACGCATTGTCCCTTAGGCTACGTTTAGTAGAACAGGCAGATTAGCATATCATATCTTTACAGTAAACAGATCCTCCTGGTTTCATAAGACCCCTTGTGACACATCACATGCTTGAGAAACAGTGATAAGGATTTGTGAGTATCCTGAAGGACCAATAAAAGTGGGAACAAAGAGCAAAGGGTCTGTCTCTGTGTGTTGGCCCTCTTACCTTCTCTTTTACAGCAAAGTTTGGAGTAATAGTTCATCTGTTGGTCCAGGGATTGCTGGCCATTCCTGGCAAAAGACAGAGTGATAGAGTGAAGCAATACAAAATTCCTAAGACAGCAGAAGGTATTGGATATAGGCAGACAGAAAATTTATTAAGGTTAAAAGCTGGAGTTAACTGTCTGCCAAAGGGCAGATATTATAATACCATTGAAACATTGCAAATATTTACAAAGATCTTTCTCAAATAATTCGGTGGCAATAAAGTTGCATTAAGAATCTTGGGTAATTTATATGTGAACTGAAATCAATATTGCACCTTCAATGCCATCATCCATACTTAAGAGATATGACAGCAAGTTTTATCAATATATTTCTCTAAATTTATAAGGCATTATTTCAAAGTTATAACCTGCAAATTTATAAATATAGGGCTATATTTAAAAAGGGGAAAATGTGAAAAAACTGCAATGGATTACAGATTGATCTTTAGGAAGACACAAAATATAAAATAAAGTATGTTCATGGGCAACTCTTTAGATATAAGTTTTAACCAACTTAAACAATATTAAAGGTTTTTCATTAAAAACTTAAAAACTGTACCTAATACATTTAGTATGTAGTGTTTGCCAAATTCAAAGAAACCTGTCAGATTTCTTCATTATTTCCAAAGCCCCCCCCCAATATTTTAAATGAGGAATTCATTCATATGTAAGAATTTGGGAGGCAATGATGGCTGGCTATAGCATCAAGTTATATTGTTGAAGAAGTAAATAAAAAATTAAATAAAATTTACCTTTCCTTGATCAACTGAACAATGTGTGTTAGATTCCTTTTATATTACAAATACTGTAGCCAGTGTTTGGTGGTGTGTGACAAGCCTTCATTAAAATTTAATCATGTTAAGTTATTATCTCACTTCACTGTACACTCTCACCTTTCCATTATGCATTTTGCAATATCCTTTCAGATTATTTGAACTTGTATTGTTTTATAAAGAAGATTCATGATACATATTATCTAAGGGAAATAGTAGAAAAACCAAGTTTATCCTGTTACCCTCTTTCAAATAATATCATTGACATTTGCTTTTATGAAGGTAAAAATTAACAAATCTATTAATATTACACATGATGATTCTGAAAAAAATGAATCCAGAATTATGAATGAAATACTCCCAGTAAGTTGGCAATTAGATTTTACTTTTTTACTACTAGTAAGCTCCTGTTTTATTCACACACAGAATCATATTGTGATAATGCTGACATGTTACTTCTTCTTCCTTTAGGCCAAAATAAAATGTAGATTATTTAATATTAATATATTAATAAATATTGATTTACTTCACAATATATTTGAGTAATTTTTATTCTCTACGATCTTTAAAATATTTGAAATAAGAACCTTTTTTTATAGAAGTATCATATATTGCCTTTCTTTAGTTGTTCTAGATTCCAAAGTTCCCCTATAACTTCAAAAACTGTACCCTTTTGGGGTACCTGGGTGGCTCAGTGGGTTAAAGCCTCTGCCTTCAGCTCAGGTCATGATCCCAGGTCCTGGGATCGAGCCCTGCATTGAGCTCTCTGTTCAGTGGGGAGCCTGCTTCCACTTCTCTATCTGCCTGCCTCTCTGCCTACTTGTGATCTCTGCCTGTCAAATAAATAAATAAATAAAATCTTAAAAAAAAAAACCAAAAACAAAAAAACAACTGTACTCTTTCGTCACAATTTGGGGCCCTGGATCCTTCAGTCTGTGATTCTAAATCTCTAATTGCTGTAGTAGAAAATAGACTCACTAAGACTATATTTTCTGTAGCAAACTCTTAGGTAAAATCATCCAAATATGGCCAAGAGACATTAGGTATAAGTCTAACCCTCTTATGTTACCTAGCTGATGGGTATTAAGGAGGGCACATATTGCGTGGAGCACTGGGTATGGTGCATAAATATTAAATCTTGGAACACTGTAAAAAAATTGTGGAGCTACTATTTTGTGTATATCATTGCTTTAGCACTAGAA
This sequence comes from Taxidea taxus jeffersonii, assembly GCA_003697995.1. Lineage (NCBI taxonomy): Eukaryota > Metazoa > Chordata > Mammalia > Carnivora > Mustelidae > Taxidea > Taxidea taxus. Next base: position 20,730 of record ML104983.1, on the reverse strand, counting down.
GTCCCTAACGAACAAAATCAATACAGACAGGAGCTTATATTCCGGTAGGTAAGATATGCAAAAAATGAATGACTGCACAATTTCTTGTTTAACTGATTTTATAGAGAAGTACAAGTGCCATGAGCAGATGGACCAGGTTGCCGTGCTCTAGTTGGGAGCTTCAGGGAAGGCTTCCTGGGGAATGTTGCTAAATCGAAATTAAAATGTCATTCCGGTAACAAGAAATAAATTCTGCGTGTTCTTGGGCAGAATGGAATAAAGCACACTAGTAAAGGGAGTAGATGGATTTTATTTATTATAAGCAAATTATTATATGAGGAGATAGGCTTCTGTTGTTAAAAATGGTGTTTCTTATTTGTACAACTAGAACATGCTGATGTTGAGGGGTTAGATGGGTAAAATATCATCCATATTCAACATCTTTTGATTTCTTGTTCCAGCATTGTATAATCCATGATACTTTTCCTAGAATACTGTTCCATTTTGGAAGCTAATGATTCTAACGAGTTGCATGACCAGGCTCATTGATACAGACTTTACTGAACAAGCACAACTACTCTCCACTTTGAACCAAGAGCCAGTCTGGCAAAGATGCGGGAATTATGGGAAGTCCTTTCTCAAGAAGCTATCTTGGCAGCAAATCAAGGTTCCTTAGAACAGCACTGACAGTGAGGATAATATGTCACCAAAGATCCAGTGCCAGGAAGTAAGATCTGGTATCTGGGTCTTAGAAAAGTAAGAGCCAACTTCTCACTGAACGAGTTCTATGGGTATAATTTTGCGGAAAGCTCTGAACGTGACAGATTTTGTGTGGCTCTAACTGGTTACCTTTTTCCCTTCCTGAAGATTTTCCGAGACTGGCTCTCCAGTCTTCTTTACTAATTTAGTTATCTAAATTTTAATCAATTCCCTTTTCTGCTTAAAAAGACCATAGTAGGCTTTTTCTTATTTGGGATGAAAATTCATTCAAGAATTGCTACCAGAGAGGGATAATGAAGGGGCTAAGAGAAGGTGGGGGGAGAATTAGGGAGTAGTGATCTGACATTGTTGGGGCTGAATGGAAAATCCATGTATTGCTAAGGAGTAGGACTCTAGCAACCATAGCATGAAATGAAAGGTGATTCTTTTGTCACAAACTGTCATCTGGAATAATGATCTCATTGATAATTATGCTTAAATATTAGAAAGGCCAATACCCTAAAACTATATGAAAACAAGAAAAATGTAATACCTTGGGTTAGCTATTGTTAATAGTACTTCACATCATAGAAGACTAGAACAGAAAGTAATTATCCCGATAGATATTTTATTTTAATATTTGAGATATAGCCTGAAAAGTGACAGACTTTCCATTCATTGCTACAAAAAGAGTGGGACCCTGAGAAATATAATACAGATGGTATAAGAACTCAGAATTTAAAAAAAGAAAAAAAAAAAAAACAAAGCAAAACACCAATTCCCACTGAGCTTTCCTTGTCAGTTAAAACAAAACATTTCCCCCTTTATTATGAGAAAAGCATTTTCTTGCTTGAATGGTATGGTATATAACTTGGGCCACAAGTTAATTTGGAAAGCTAGCAGCAGAACTAGATAATCCTTGCTGAGGATGTTATCTTGTGACATGAACTTAGTTCTCCTGCACTAACAACTATTTCTTACTATGCCTATACCTAGTAAGGTGAGCCATATCCCAACATATGTGTATAGGTGGTGAAAAAGTGAGAAGAGAATGAAACCAGGAAGGAGAAGACCACTTAAAAAGTATTAACTAATATAAAACTATAACATAAGAATACAAATGAATTCTGAGAATTCTGAGAGTATTGAAGAAAAAAAGAATGTACTTTTACAAATGGCTGGCTGAATCTTAAATCACTGGTGGACTAAGCTATACGATGTTTTGATGTCCTAAGTTGCTCATTAAATATAAGAAGCAATAATCCAAAATGTTTGGGAAATGTTTATTTTTTTAAGAACATTTATCATGTCCAACAAGCTTTTAAGCTGTGAGAAATAAATCCAAAGATTTCTTGAGATCAGTTTGCTAAAAATTAAATTTTTGCTGAAGCCAGGAAGACATGTGAATGGTTCTGAATGTATAAGTTTCCTTCACCTATTCAACTTCCTTGGTCAGTTGACTTGAACTAGATTGTCAACACATGCATAGCTGTCAGCAGTGCAAAAATGAGGGAGGCAATAAAGAGAAACCAGGCATTCTGCAGACTGGGGACCAAGTAACTGGTCCTAGGAACTACTTTGTTCAGTCCCATTGAATTCGGACATGTAACTCCAAGACACCAGAGAATATTATACTCACACATAGCCTTCCAGGTTGTTATGAAGGCATATTTCTCAGGAAGATGGGTCAAATGTCATTGATTTTGATTTGTCACTTCTAATTATTTAGATCTATAGCATATAGACCTTCATTTGTATTCTTGCCACAAGCAAGGCATGTGCATGTCTACCATACTTCTTTCAGGACCACCATCTGTGGGCATCAACAACCTTTTGATATCTTACACAGCATTTCTTCTAACCAGCATAGTTTTTTAAGGTGAAAAGTAAGGTAATAAGCTGATACCCATTGATTTATTGGTCTCATCATATTCCCCATTATCCAGATGTAGGACGAAAAACAGCTAGAATGGTTATATTTCACAAATTCATACTGACAACATGGAAATAATGCATAGTAATGTCATGAAGAATAAATATTATAAATTAGCAAAAAATGAATGGTGCTGTTTTCCAAATACCACACACAAAATATGGGGTACATACATTGTAGATGAAATTCCTAACCCACTAGAAAAAAGAGAGAGAGAGAGAAATGAAGGAATGAGATACAGATGGATAAATAAATGAGTGAGAGAAAAGAAACTTAAGTGGCTATTAGTCATTTTAGTGTACATATATTGAGTCCTGATTCAAACAAACAAATGAAAAACCTCACAAATAACAACAATACAAACACAAAATTGGAAAAATCTAATGTCATCTGGATATTTGAAGATGTGGAACTATTGTAAAATTGTAACCATGAAAAGAATGCTTACCTTTTATACAAAAACAAAAAACAAAAAACAAAACAAAAAAAAATCCAATATTTACAGTTCCCTTTCCCAGGAAACACCACCATCACTCTATTTAACAGGATGCAGAGGCTGTCATTTTGGCAAGTTCAGGCCCCCAATGCCAATGGGTTAAAAGTAGATAATGAGGTTACTGTTTTGGTAAGGGCTTTATTTCTGACTTTGAAATAAAGATAATTTTTACTCCAGATAATTTCAGAGAAAAGAGTAAGTAGAATTCAGCCTATTTAATGAAATACCTCGTTATTTCCAAGGAAATACCTCTTTATGTCCAAGGAAAAATGTTTGGATACAGGTAGAAACATATGATTCAGATCCCACTGAAATGATGTTTTCGTTTTCAACCGGACAGTGACATAGACAAGCTAAAGTGCTGACAACGTGAACATGGAAATTATTTTTGAGAAGGGAGTTATAAATACTAACTTGTGACCGAGTGCAGACATGAGAATTATCATCTCCTCTTCTATTTATGTTCATACATATAATTTAAATTTATTTCTAATTAATTTATTCACCACTTTACATAGGACATTTTGATGGTGGTAAACTTGGCTATTTTTCCGTAGATTTCAATATATCAAGATAAAATGAGGATAGACTAGAATTGCAATGAACATCACCAGACATTTTGAGTTAGAATTGATTGAGGCTATTACTTTTGGTATCACTAGTTCTTGGTTGCCCTGCTGGGGTTGAAATAAAAGCCAGTTTCCCAAGGATAGCACTGAATGTCAGGTGACAGCCTCAGCTTCTACTTCAATGAATTCCTTCCTATCCCCAGTAGGATTTCACCTAGTGAAAGTATTTAATCCCTGCTAGGAGTGAGGATGTCTTATCTGTTGCAGACGAGGGTTGTGAGGATGGGCAATTCAGTTGTTCAAGCGAGTCATTCACAGTGATAGAGAAAGGTAAAAACCTTGCTCCTGTTCTCGCTTCTAATTTTTGATTTTTAAATTCATGTATTCCAAGAGGACAGTGTTAACAATTATACTAACCAATACACAGTCTGTTATCTTACTTAAATCTTCCAAATATTATTCCACTCTTTTTCTAGGCAGACTACATCTGATGATGGACTATATAGACCCAAGGACTGCACAGTCAGACACTCATTAATTTCAAATTTGGGGGGTTAGAAAAATGATTCTTTAGAAAAATATGTGCTAATATTATATGGGATAACATCTAAGGGATAACGCACTCTGAAGGCCCTGGTTATGGGGATGTCTGAGTCCAATCCATATTCTTTGTGTGAGTCCATTGCGGTAAAGATAATTAGCTGCCTCTTTTATAGTGAAAGTGCTCCAATATAGCCTACTGCCATCAGGATACAATATTGGCTTCTCTAGAAATAGAGTTCTGAGTCAATTTCTGCTGCTAGCTGCTGGTAACCAGGAGTCAGTGAATATCTGTAACTTACTGTTTTCCATACAGAGTGGATGTCCAAGGGCAACACTAGCAGATCTGCACACTGGATTGATTTCTTTTATCACTGTCCTTTCTGCTGACCTGTGAGTGGGGTTGTAACACAACAGCAGTTTTTTTGCAGCTAAACTAACATATCACATTGAGTGGTTTGCAAACTTGATATGAATCTTCTTATTCTCCATCAGCTAAGAAATCTCTCTATTAGGTCATAGGTTTATGGAGAGGCATCCATATATGAGTGGTATATTATATGGGGTTTGGGCCATCTGCTCATGCAATTTACTCTTGCTTTTTGGATTTCCTCAAGATCTATCCTGGAGAGTTCACTTCCACTGTATCCTGGATTTTGGCTCCTTCCACCTGATTTTATGTTTCATGGGTTCTTAAGGCTCCAATTCATTACTGGAACTAAATTTATACACTTTCATGTTGTTTCATGATCAAATGCTCATTTTCTCAAAGGACCCAGTAGAATGTCATGCACTGACTTCCAAATAGAAAGTAGTTCCCTGCTGTGGGCAAAATCACCCTTAAACAAAAAGAGCAAGTTGTTTCACGATAGTTCCCTCTGATCTCCTGCCTCTTATTCTTTGTTAAAGTTTTTCCCTCATGCTGTTAACCTACACTTCTGGTTGTATTGCTAACCCTTACAGACTGCCACGGGGAAAGTCACAGACCTTGGGGCCAATTTGTGGCAGTTTGGGGGCACTGGAGTTCCTAAGGATCCTGCCTATGAATGGAAGCTGACAAAACTTAGGAAAGGCCAATGCAGCAAGCAGTATTAAGAGACTAGAAAACAAAAGAGGTCACTAGACTCTCCACTTGGTAAGCAGCCAGGACACAAAGGGCAGATGAACCCAGGGGATTTCTAAGAGGTTCATAAATTAGGTCCTGTATTGCAGAAATCTGAAAAACAAAAATAGACCAAGTCAGAACTATTAGTGTTCAGTAATGTTTAGAATAGACCATTCAATTAAAAAACTAGTATTACTTTGATCCCATGATTATTAATTTTATATGTCACTTCGACTGTGTCATGAGGTGCCCAGATATTGGTCAAACACTATTATGGATGTTTTTGTGAGGGTGTGTTTTTAGAGAAGATTAACAGAAGATTTAAATCAGAAGACTGAGTAAAGTAGATTGCCCTCCCTAAAGTATGAGGACTTTATCCAATCAATTCATGATCTGAATATAACAAGAGTCTATTCCCTGAATCAGAGAGAATTCTCCTGCCTGATGTTCTTCAAACAGAACTTCAGCTCTTCCTGCTTCGACAGTAGCTTTTGGTCTTTGGACTGGAATTAAGACATTGGCTTTGTAGATTTTTGAACCTGCCAGCTTCCTCTCCATATTGTGTGAGTGAATTCCTTATAAAAAATCACTATTGGGGGAGGAGTCAAGATGGTGGAGAAGTAGCAGGCTGAGACGACATCAGGCAGCAGGAGATCAGCTAGATAGCCTATCAATCAAACCATTCCAAACACCTACGAATCCAACAGGAGATCGAAGAGAAGAAAAACAACAATTCTAGAAACAGAAAATCGACCACTTTCTAAAAGGTAGGACCAGTGGAGAAGCGAATCCAATGCGACGGGAAGATAGACCCCAGGGGGAGGGGCCGGCTCCCGACAAGCGGCGGAGCACAAAATCAGGACTTTTAAAAGTCTGCTCCAGGGAGGGACATCACTCCAGAGGCTAAACTGGGGTGAAGACCTCGCGGGGAGAGCATGGACTCAGGTCCCACAGGGTCACAGAAGGATCGGGGGTATCTGAGTGTCACAGAGCTCACAGATATTAGAGCAGGGAAACCGGCTGCGGAGACAGAGCCGAGGTTTCCTAGAGCCATGGTATGTGACACGGGCCGGTGCTCTGTGCGAGGGGTCCCCACAAGATCCGGGGAGACTCCGACCCGGGAGAGCTCAGGGATCTACGGGGTTCGGAGACTCCAGGTGGGACTCTGCCAGAGACAGAGACACTTGGTCACAGGCTGGGTGAGCTCGGAGCGCTCCCAGAAGCCAGTGAGACGGGACTGATTACGCACGATTTTCTCCAAGCACGGTCTCAGCGCGAACGGAGGCTGGGGAGACGGGAGTGATTAAACGCTTTTCTCTGAAGGCGCACTGAAGACTGGGGCCCCTAGCTCTCGCCTCCTCCGAGCCGGAGATTGGGAGGCCGCCATTTTCATTTCCGTCCTCCAGAACTCTACGGAAAGCGTTCAGGGAACAAAAGCTCCCGAAAGCGAACCTGAGAGGATTACTTAGCCCGGCCCCTGGTAAGGGCGGTGCAATTCCGCCTGGGGCAAAGACACCTGAGAATCACTACAACAGGCCCCTCCCCCAGAAGATCAAAGAAATCCAGCCAAGACCAAGTTCACTTAACAAGGAGAACAGCGGATTCTTATCTGGACAAAATGACAAGGCGGAAAAACTCACCACAAAAAAAAGAACAGGAGGCAGGACCGAAGGCTAGGGACCTAATCAATACAGACATTGGTAATATGTCAGATCTGGAATTCAGGACGATGATTCTCAAGGTTCTAGCCGGGCTCGAAAAAGGCATGGAAGATATTAGAGAAACCCTGTCAGGAGAAATAAAAGCCCTTTCTGGAGAAATAAAAGAACTAAAATCTAATCAAGTTGAAATAAAAAAGCTATTAATGAGGTGCAATCAAAAATGGAGGCTCTTACTGCTAGGATAAATGAGGCAGAAGACAGAATTAGTGATATAGAAGACCAAATGACAGAGAATAAAGAAGCTGAGCAAAAGAGAGACAAACAACTACTGGACCACGAGGGGAGAATTTGAGAGATAAGTGATACCATAAGACGAAACAACATTAGAATAATTGGGATTCCAGAAGAAGAAGAAAGAGAAATAGGAGCAGAAGGTATACTGGAGAGGATTATTGTAGAGAATTTCCCTAATATAGCAAGGGGAACAAGCATCAAAATCCAGGAGGTGCAGAGAACACCCCTCAAAATCAATAGGAATCGGTCCACACCCCGCCATCTAATAGTAAAATTTACAAGTCTTAGCGACAAAGAGAAAATCCTGAAAGCAGCATGGGACAAGAAGTCTGTAACATATCTTAGTTACCAAAATTTTATCTATCTATCTATAATCTATGTTTTGGGGGACACAAAGCTATATATAATCATGTAGTTACTTATGATATTCTGTTTTTTAACCTAAAAAGCATATTATTAAAATTCCATTTCTTTCCTCATGAAAACTAGAGTTATTCTCTCATGCTAAAAAAACTAGGATGTTTGTAAAATATGCGAATCAATTATTTTCAAATACTTGTCAACATACTTGCAAGACTATGATCCCTAAATAAAGGCAAACAAATAAGGGAGTTTTATGGGCTCAAGCTAAAAGCAATTTCTGGACATTAGTGTAAAGAATGGTAACATAAATAGAATAGGGCAATTCTGTGGCATTAAGGAGTCAGAAATGAAAATTCAGGGAGGTTGAGGCAGCTGGAATTGTAAGACATGACCTCAGAAAGTCTGGAGTTACACTTTCACTGATATTCCTTCAAGATGCATGAATATGTCACATAAACTTCCTTGGGTTTGAAGTTTTTGATAAATTCTTCACATATGTAGCAATTCATAGTGTTAGTTTTACCACCAACCAGACATGTGGCAAGCAGTAACAATCAGGAATTCAAGTGAAAGTTAAAATTAAACACCCAGTGATATGTCCAATTTAAACAACAGCTATATGAAAAACTTGAGTACGTACTTTGCAGATAAGGCCAAATCATACATGTGTAATAAAACCATAGCCTGTTCCTTTGCCAAATCCTTGCCAAATTCCCCACACTTTGTTTAAAAGATGAATTTTAATTTCAGAATCAACTACATTTTTTAAATAAACACTAAAAACATGAAATAATTTAGATTTCATATATATTATTGAAATTTTATGTCCAGTGTTGATAGATATCTAAAAGTTAAAATTTTTTATAACAAGTTACCAGAGAATTCCACTTTGTTAAGATCTTTGATTGTTGAGTGAAATTCTAGTTTATGATAGCATGAATATTTTGTATATTATATATACACAAAATATATTAAGAATAAATTTGTGTGTATAAATTTGTATTTATTTGTGTACAAGTTGTACATAATCCATGTTTATATATAGACTATCAATTCCACAACATTCTTATTCACTGAAATTATATACCTAGTTGTTTTGTTTACAAAATTTCATAAACTAATATAACTCTGCTTCTCTCTCCATCTCCCTGTCTCTCACTCACTCATCATATGCATAAAGATTCTGATAGACAGGGGCACCTGAGTGGCTCAGTGGGTTAAAGCCTCTGCTTTTGGCTCAGGTCATGATCCCAGAGTCCTGGGATCAAGCCCCGCATCAGGTTCTCCACTCAGCGGGAAGCCTGCTTCCTCCTATCTCTTTCTGCCTGCCTCTCTGCCTACTTGTGATCTCTGTCAAATAAATAAATAAAATCTTAAAAAAAAAAGATACTAATAGACAAATATAATTCACTGTTTCAAAGTGAAAATTTTATTTTTTTTTTAAGATTTTACTTTTTATTTGAGAGAGAGAGAGAAAGCATGAGAGAACAGGAGCAGGGGGTAGGAAGAAGAGAAGCAGGCTCCCCACTGAGCAGGGATCCTGATGCAGGACTTGATCTCAGGACCCAGGGATCATGACCAGAGCTCAAGGCACATGCTTAACCGACTGAGCCACCCAGGTGCCCCCTAAATGAACATTTTAGATAACAAAATCATTAATAAAGTAGTACAGTTGTAATTATTGCCACCAATGACCTAAATCCCTTGCATATTTATCATACATCTTAATTGTCCTGTGTGTACTAATATGTCTGAAGCATTTGTTCACATACTATATTGCTGTGTGTTGAGATTTTCAAAACTAGGTAATTAAAATAATAAATATTTTAATTTTATATACTTTAAAATTGTAAAATGATTTAAATTTTACAGTTTATAAGATATATTGAGGAAATGGTGAAAACAATATTTTGACCTAAATTTTTGTATCATGGGATTCTGATATTTATTTAATCAGTAATATTATCTACTGCCAAACTAGATAATAAATTGCATAAATATTTGTTTGATAGTACTTATACTGTAGGGATATTGGCAGCCAATATTTTAATAGAAATTACAAATTTTTAGGCAAATAAGTCAACAGTTACATCATTATCAAAGAGATATTAAATACAGAGCAGAAACTGAGAGTGACCTTTTAATTATGTTTTATTGCCCACATGAATTTAGTCATCAGCATTCATATAGCAACAGGGCCATGGAAGTCAAGGGACTACAGACATGAAAATCACCTCCTAAGTTCTTATATTTTTCTTTTTCTTCTATAATGCATTCTTAAGAAAAGGAGATAAAATCAAATTTTACTCCCTTTCTCCCTCATCACTTTTCAGATTTCACCATTTTAAAAATTTTATTATTTCTATGTAATTAATGAAGTGTTTTGTGCTTTGATAATTATCATTTGAGTCTCTTGTTTCTAAATCGTTTTATACTCCATGAGCTTATGCAAGGCTTTAATTTTATAGTTTTTCATTCTAGTAATGTGGGAGTAATATTGCATTCATTTCACAGAATATTGAACTCCAACCAATTTTTATGTGCCAAAGACAATCCTGTCAGCTGTGTTAAATAACAGTATTGTTTCTAATGTAAATTTTTGAATAACTTAGTAAAAGTTAAGCTCATAGAATATAGCCATAAGAATATCAGTCTTAAGAGGTGGTTTTTTTTTTTTTTTTTTTTTTTTTTTTAGTATGCTAGTTGCAATACTATTTCCAATACTTAGCTGTTTCTATCAAATAGCAGACATATTAAAATAAAAAAGAAGTTGGAATAAACTGTGTGGAAGAAAATTTCTCATTTATTAAATAAGTTTATCCCAGGGCACCTGGGTGGCTCAGTGGGTTAAAACCTCTGCCTTCGGCTCAGGTCATGATCCCAGAGTCCTGGGATCAAGCCCTGCATCGGGCTCTCTGCTCAGCGGGGAGCCTGCTTCCATCTCTCTCTGTCTCTGCCTGCCTCTCTGCCTACTTGTGATCTCTGTCTGTCAAATAAATAAATAAAATTTTAAACAAAAAAGGACTTAAATATAAGGAATCAAAATATAGGAATCAAAAAATTCTTTCTCAATAAACAGTAAAGAGCTATATGTCCTTTATTTGTTTAGCTATAATGAAAATTCTCTTATTTTCTCAGAATTACAATTTTGCCTAAGCAGCACACTTTTATTTTCAGCTGGTTTACTCTCATGATTTTGTTCCTGACCTTCGAAACATATCTTCTTGTAAGCATGTGGTAGTTCTATTAAGAGAAACATCAAAAACAGCAGTGTTCAGCAGGTCTTTTAAAAATTATACTATTAAACAAATAACATGAAAAGACTAAATAGAACAGCTAACAATGAGGTACTGGAAGTAAGCCAGTCTGTAGGCAATAAAGAGACGGTTATTAGTTCCCTTGCCTGCTAGGCTGAAGATTTATGGGGAATAAATACAAATAAAATCCAAAAGTGTTCCTGTAAAACATTGTATTCAAGAGATGAAACAGGGATAACTAACAAAGAGAGAAAGTGTAAACACTTAAAATGTATATTGAATTATGACCTCTAGCAATATGACACTGCTACAAACTGCTTGGCAAGAATAATAGCGTGCAAAATTACCAAGATGTTAAAAGAGAAAAAAAAAAGGGGGGGGATAGCTCATGTTGAAAAAAGACATTAAAAATAACTAACTGCTTTAATAAACACAATTCATAATGTTAAATCAAGAATGGCTTTGCCTACTATACTATATATATATTAAAGACTTTATTTATTTGACAGAGAGAGAGAGAGAAATCACAAGTAGGCAGAGAGGCAGGCAGAGAGAGAAGGGGAAGCAGGCTCCCTGCTGAGCAGAGAGCCCTATGCGGGGCTTGATCCCAGGACCCTGAGATCTTGACCTGAGCCAAAGGCAGAGGCTTAACCCACTGAGACACCCAGGTGCTCCTGCATACAATGTATTTTATATATGAAGGGTTTGAGTTTATCTTGGTCTTTCCTTTCTTAAGCACTTAACAAATGCCCTTTAAAAACAGAACAAAACGAAACAAAACAAAACAAAATCCACTACCAGAATTCTGCATTCTCGGCTTGAATGAGAAAATTATGATGTAATATGATACAGGTTTATTTTTAAAATCCTTTTTGTTTAATTTTCTGTTTAACAACTAGAAGCAAATATCTAATCGGTTGTTGGAAATGTAGCTCACATGTTTGAGCAAGTGGAAATCACAATGAAGATGGTGATAAAAGGCATGAGCATGAGTTAAGAATTGAGAGTAGAAATAAAGTGAACTGAGAATTGAGCCCTGAGAAACATTTACAGGTTAAAAAAAGAAAAAAAAAAAGGCAAAAAACTCAGGAAAAAAAAAAAAATCCATAAAATAGGGAAGGCACAGGCACAGCCTGGGAATAAATGAGTGATATGAAATATAATAAAAAGGCTATCCTATAGTTTGGGCCTCCTCTTACCAAAAAATAGACTAAGGCATAGTACAACTGATGACTGAATAAATGTTTTTTAAAGTACAGAGGTCAGTTTAATTAGTAGAAGCCATAGAAAATATATTTTTGGTCAATAAACGTCTCAAAACCTAGTAAATTTGAAGATATAGCAGCAGTAATTACCCAAGCTTAACAAAAGAGAGAAAAAAAATGAGCAGAGCCTCTTCTCAAAGTCCATCAAAATGAATACTAAGGCTGTTTTGTTTTACTCAGGAAGAGAAGGACACCACCAATGTATTTTCTGAAGAGTTGTTAAATATTTTGCTCTTTCTCACAATATAAGACACAGGCTTTGGTTATTTTTGTATTTTACATAATATCTCACTGCTTCTCACAGTCACTAAAATGGTGACACCATGTTAACTGTATCTATTGAACAGAAAGTGATGGTTGACCTGAATAACTTAATAGCGAGATAAACTTAGAAGATTTAGAGATCTCACCAGTTGGTAAAGCTTACAAGTCTAATTATGCCAGGCATGATAGAGCCTCCCCCCTAGAGAGCTAATACATTTTTTTTCCTTGCGCTCCCTAAGGTAAGAAATAAGCACTCAGTTTTTGCTGGATCTCTTGATTGTAGAGGTAGTATACACCATTCTTGGAAATAACTGTTTAGATCCATTTAGGTGAATCAGAATGTTGCCAGTTTTGAGTTGTATGTACTGCAAGAGAGGGTCCTGTAGCGGGTCAAGGCTGTGGGTAAAATTGCACTGCTGCTTAGACGTACCAGCCAGCCAACCCAATGATGTTAAAGATATTGACGGTAGATAAGGTTATTATGTAGATTCGAACACAAGGTGCAATGGGAGATTCATAAGGCTGAATCATATCCCTGAAACCTGATGCTGTGAGAAATGCTGTGTCTTCTGCAACAGTGTAAAAGCAGAGCCTCACATGTTACTGGACTCTAATAAACACAGAGCTTCTGATCAAGTGGCCTCAGATGAATATATGAAAGGAGCTGACCACCAAAATGTAGGTGTTATCAAATATAATGATCAAATAAGATATGTGTTACTTTTGAGATAAGGTCTTCATGTACAAAGAAGGCACAAGTAAATACCATGAGCAAGTGGTCTAATCTACCACATCATCCAACTTTGTTGTACTAATGCCCAACCTCATGGAGTTTCACTATGGCAACTGATGAATGATGAAAAAACTCAGATCTGGTTGACAGATGAATCAGGTTCCCATTTTAGAATAAGCTGAAGACAAATTGCTATCACACTGAAGCCACAGTCAGGGTGAATCTAAAGAACAGTAGTGAAAGAATGTTTTCCTAGCATGCAGATCAGTAGGCAGGATACTTGATCATTTGGGTTTTAGAGAAAGAGAAGTGTCAATATATAGCTATCAGTGGGTTTCTTTTTTTTTTTAATTTTTATTTTTATTTAAACATATAATGTAACCCCACCACCCTATCCCAACACTCCTGCCCCCCATCCCCCTCAGTTTGTTTTATGACATTAAGAGTCTCTTTTGGTTGTGGATTTCTTTTTTAAGTTAACCAAGTGGATTTGTCTTTTCTATATGTGGTGCCTTTGCCTGTACTACCAACAGATTTGCAGAATTGTTACTTATTGCCTTGAAATTCCTCACAAAATGGTCTCACACCTACATGTCTGTAGGTGAGGGACCATGGAATCCACTGGCCACACCATGTTTCATAAACTGAATTCTTCTGGTCCAAAGGAATGATTAAAGACCTACAAAATGATCACCTAAGGTACTAACTTGAGAGCACATCCGGCATAGTTGGGATGCTATATGCACACTTAATCATTATATTATATATAATTTATATATGTACACATATATATGCATATATTGAATGCACACACACATACACACACATTTAATTTTAAGCCCATCTCCCCAGTGAGGCACCAATCACCAACAATTTTCTAAGGCTGATATAGTATATATATTGAATTAATAGACAGCATGTGGTGCCAAGTTTCCCAACGCTATGATTTAAGAAGTTAATGGCAATCATTCACTCCCTCTGACTCAATTATGCAAATTTTACTTCCTATCCTGATAAACACTGGCTGTGACAGATTAGAAGTACTCAGTGCTTGGAAAGAAATTTGTACCAGCAGAGAGATTAAGGTTTTACTAAACTTGAAGTTCTAGCTTATATCTGATCACATCAGGGTTCTCATTCTAGTAAATATGAGGAAAATAAAAGGAGGATCTACTGGTACATCTAATCTTTCAAGAAACTAGAATAAATTGCTAAACAATGGGAAGAGAAGATTAATGGGTTATTTTTGGACTCCCATGTCTGAAAAAAATTGTGCATAGCCAATTGAAGAAAACAAAGCTTATCAAGAGCAAGACAACTCAGGGTCACTGACCTTGGGGAGAATTCTTGGCCATTGCCATAGACTAACTAAAATGTTTATTGACTATAAAGGCAACTGAAGGGGAATAGGAGGATAATATCAAGAGCACCTTCAGACCCTATTACCATAGCTGATGCAGCATCCTGTTAGCCTTCTGCATGAATTGCTGCATGGAGATTGTAGTTAGCTGCTGTCATGTTGAGTGTGTGGTGATTGCTTGGATTTAATGGAAAGCAGTTGAGTATCTGAACAGTTGAAAGGACAGATAGTATTAAACCTCTGCTGTTCACTGCCTTACATCTTCTCAGCCTTGATTTTGATTACAACCTCAAATAATGTGCATGTTTTTCTGTGCAAGATTTTATTAGTTTTGTTTATAAAGATTCAAGTATATGCCATCATTTCTTCTTAAGCTTCTCTAACATCACATCGTGGTTCATAAAGCAGAGCACACTTCCTTGGCCCTCATAAATGCACAAAATGAAAATGTGGTATCCTTAACACAAGGGAACAACCCACAGTGAGCTGTAAAAGAATGGAAGGGATAGATATTTCCACTTTTAGTTTTCATCATGAACAATTTTGGACGCTTTAGATAGAATTCCTCAGAAGGACCAACACAAACAAGAACTAGTCTCTTATAGTAATTGCCAACTCAAGAATAAATCCTATATTTACTTTCCCTCCTTCTTGGTCTCCTTGCCTCAGTCCCTAACACCATAAGTGAAATCAGATTTTGTCTCAGGTTCTGTTTTGATGAAGGTCAGACTAATCAAAGAGCCATAGAACTAAAAATGTATACCTAGGTAATCTAGATAAGAGTAAAACAATCTTGGGGAGCTTACATGGCTCAGTTGGTTAAGCGCCTGACTTCACCTCAGGTCATGGTCTCAGGGTCCTAGGCATCAGGCTCCCAACTCAACAGGGAATCTGTTTCTCCTCCTGACCCTTCCTCCACTCATGCTCTCTCTCTCTCTCTCTTTCTTTCTCAAATAAACAAATAAAATATTTTTTAAAAAAGAGTAAAACAATCTTTTGTTTATGAAAATTCCAGACCCCAGTATATGTTTTCAAAGTGTAATCAATCATAAAATTTTAAACATGCCTTAACTGTATCTTCAAATATGGTGGAATGTATTATAATGCAACAATATTTAGCAGGTACTTGTTAAATATCAGCCACATATGAGGTGTTATGCAGGTCTCTTCTAAAGGCCTTCCTTTAGATTTCAGTCATATTTCCTGTGTTATCAATTATATTTGATGCATGAAATGTAAAGTTTTGATGAATTATTTTTAAAGTTATAGGGAGGGATAAAATCAAAACAGAAACGAAAAGCAAAACTGGCAAACAAGTGAACATAAAACCTAAACTTCTACCAGCTCTGCTACCATTTCCAACACAACCACCACCACAAATCTTATTAGCTGGTGAAATGCTTTGATAACTGATCAGATGCTGATACATTTACTGAAGGCTCAAAATCATATTTTCTATGAATGATGAAAATGAATTGTAACTCAATTATATATTTTTGAAATCAACAAACAGAACTATGTCCACCAGTTTTACATTAAGAGAATGAAAATAGAGCTACCCTACAACCCAGCAATCACACTAGTGGGTATTTACCATAAAGATACAAATGTAGGGGGCATATGCACCTGAATGTTTATAGCAGCAATGTACACAATAGTCAAATTATGGAAAGAGCCTAGATGTCCATCAACAGATGAATGGATAAGGAAGAGTGGTATATATATGCAATGAAATACTATACAGCCATCAAAAATGAGATC
>RCUC01143529.1:0-52162 GCA_003697995.1 Taxidea taxus jeffersonii | reverse complement strand
CCCCTGGCCAGACTTATCCAAAAGAAAAGAGAAAGGACCCAAATAAATAAAATCATGAATGAAAGAGGAGAGATCACAACCAACACCAAAGAAATACAAACAATCATAAGAACATATTATGAGCAACTCTATGCCAACAAATTTGACAACCTGGAAGAAATGGATGCTTTCCTAGAGACATATAAACTGCCAAAACTGAACCAGGAAGAAAAAGAAAACGTGAATAGGCCCATAACCAGTAAGGAGATTGAAACAGTCATCAAAAATCTCCAAACAAACAAAAGCCCAGGGCCAGATGGCTTCCCAGGGGAATTCTACCAAACATTAAAAGAAGAATTAATTCCTATTCTCCTGAAACTGTTCCAAAAAATAGAAATGGAAGGAAAACTTCCAAACTCATTTTATGAGGTCAGCATCACCTTGATCCCCAAACCAGACAAGGATCCCATCAAAAAAGAGAATTACAGACCAATATCCTTGATGAACACAGATGCGAAAATTCTCACCAAAATACTAGCCAATAGGATCCAACAGTACATTAAAAGGATTATTCACCACGACCAAGTGGGATTTATTCCAGGGCAGCAGGGTTGGTTCAACATCTGCAAATCAATCAATGTGATACAATACATTAACAAAAGAAAGAACAAGAACCATATGATACTCTCAATAGATGCTGAAAAAGCATTTGACAAAGTGCAACATCCCTTCCTAATCAAAACTCTTCAAAGTGTAGGGATAGAAGGCACATACCTCAATATTATCAAAGCCATCTATGAAAAACCCACTGCAAGTATCATTCTCAATGGAGAAAAACTGAGAGCTTTTCCGTTAAGGTCAGGAACACGGCAGGGATGTCCGTTATCACCACTACTATTCAACATAGTACTAGAAATCCTAGCTTCAGCAATCAGACAACAAAAGGAAATTAAAGGCATCTAAATTGGCAAAGAAGAAGTCAAACTATCGCTCTTTGCAGATGATATGATACTATATGTGGAAAACCCAAAAGGCTCCACTGCAAAACTGCTAGAGCTTGTACAGGAATTCAGTAAAGTGTCAGGATATAAAATCAATGCACAGAAATCAGTTGCATTTCTTTACACCAACAACAAGACAGAAGAAAGAGAAATTAAGGAGTCAATCCCATTTACAATTACACCCAAAACCATAAGATACCTAGGAATAAACCTAACCAAAGAGGCAAAGAATCTATACTCAGAGAACTATAAAGTACTCATGAAAGAAATTGAGGAAGACACAAAGAAATGGAAAAATGTTCCATGCTCATGGATTGGAAGAATAAATATTGTGAAAATGTCTATGCTACCTAAAGCTATCTACACATTTAATGCAATGCCTATCAAAATCCCATCCAATTTTTTCAAAGAAATGGAACAAATAATCCTAAAATTTATATGGAACCAGAAAAGACCTTGAAGAGCCAAAGGAATATTGAAAAAGAAAGCCAAAGTTGGTGGCATCACAATTCCAGACTTCAAGCTCTATTACAAAGCTGTCATCATCAAGACAGTATGGTACTGGCACAAAAATAGACACATAGATCAATGGAACAGCACAGAGAGCCCAGAAATAGACCCTCAACTCTATGGTCAACTAATCTTCGACAAAGCAGGAAAGAATATCCAATGGAAAAAAGACAGTCTCTTCAACAAATGGTGTTGGGAAAATTGGACAGCCACACGCAGAAAATTGAAATTGGACCATTTCCTTACACCACACATGAAAATAGACTCAAAATGGATGAAGGACCTCGACGTGAGAAAGGAATCCATCCAAATCCTTGAGGAGAACACAGGCAGCAACCTCTTTGACCTCAGCCGCAGCAACTTCTTCCTAGGAACAACGCCAAAGGCAAGTGAAGCAAGGGAAAAATGAACTATTGGGACTTCATCAAGTCAAAAGCTTTTGCACAGCAAAGGAAACAGTCAACAAAACTAAAAGACAACTGACAGAGTGGGAAAAGATATTTGCAAACGACATATCAGATAAAGGGCTAGTATCCAAAATCTACAAAGAGCTTAGCAAACTCAACACCCAAAGAATAATCCAATCAAGAAATGGGCAGAGGACATGAACAGACATTTCTGCAAAGAAGACATCCAGATGGCCAACAGACACATGAAAAAGTGCTCCACATCACTGGGCATCAGGGAAATACAAATCAAAACCACAATGAGATACCACCTCACACCAGTCAGAATGGCTAAAATGAACAAGTCAGGAAATGACAGATGCTGGCGAGGATGTGGAGAAAGGGGAACCCTCCTACACTGTTGGTGGGAATGCAAACTGGTGCAACCACTCTGGAAAACAGCATGGAGGTTCCTCAAAAAATTGAAAATAGAGCTACCTTATGACCTAGCAATTTCACTACTGGGTGTTACCCTAAAGATACAAACGTAGTGATCCGAAGGGGCACATGTACCCGAAGGTTTATAGCAGCAATGTCCACAATAGCCAAGTTATGGAAAGAACCTAGATGTCCATCAACAGATGAATGGATAAAGAAGAGGTGGTATATATATACAATGGAATACTATGCAGCCATCAAAAGAAATGAAATCTTACCATTTGCGACGACACGGATGGAACTAGAGCATATTATGCTTAGCGAAATAAGTCAACTGGAGAAAGACAACTATCACATGATCTCCCTGATATGAGGAAGTGGAGATGCAACGGGGGTGGGGGTTAAGGTGGTAGGAAAAGAAAATATGAAACAAGATGGGATCGGGAGGGAGACAAACCAAAAGAGACTCTTAATGTCATAAAACAAACTGAGGGGGGCTGAGGGGGGGAGAGGGGTTGGGAGAGGGTGGTGGGGTTACATTATATGTTTAAATAAAAAAGCTTAAAAAAGAAAAAAAAACAAAAAAAATAAAAATAAAAATAAAATAAAGTGATAAAAGGAATAAGCTATTAATCTACAAGTATATACATAGTGAATATATCCTTTAATAATGAAGACAAAATAAAGATATTTCCAAGCAAAGAAAAATTGTAGGTCACAAACAGACCTACAATAAAGAAATACTAAGATTATTTCTTCAGGTGGAAGGAATATGATCACAGGAAGGGGCATGGAAATGAAGAAAAGAAAAACAACAACAACAAAAAAGAACAATACTATATGGGCAAATCTTCGTGAATATTAACGGTAAAAAATAAAAATAAAGTTTTCAGTATTTAAAATACATGTATAATTAAAATACTCAACACAAGAGGCAGGAAGGAGAAAGGAAATGGCATAAGTATTAACGTATATTAGATTCTAATAAGTTGAAGATCCATACTGTACTATCAAGAGCATCCACCACAAGAATTGTAAAAGAGTATGTAACCAACAAGCAATAGAGAAGCAGAAATGTAATCTTTTAAAAAGACTTTATTTACTGTGCTGAAGCTTTTTATTGGTATTGATATTGGTCTGTAAGTCTCCTTTTTGATAGGGGTCTTTGCCTCATTTTGTGATCAGGATAACATTGGCCTCATAGAGTTTGGAAGTTTTCCTTCTGTTTCTATTTTTTGAAACAGTCTCAATTAGAATAGGTATTAATTCTTCTTTAAATGCTTGGTAGAATTCTCTTGGGAAGCCATCTGGCCCTGGACTCCCATTTTCTGGGAGGTCAAAAAATGGGCAGAAGACATGAACAGACACTTCTCCAAAGAAAACATACCAATGGCTAACAGACACATGAAAAACCGTTCATCATCACTAGCTATCAAGGAACTACAAATCAAAACCACATTGAGAGACCACTTTACACCAGTTAGAATGGCAAAAAAATAACAAAACAGGAAACAACAAATGTTGGTGAGGATGTAGAGAAAGGGGAACCCTCTTACACTGTTGATGGGAATGCAAGCTGGTACAGCCACTTTGGAAAGCAGTATGGAGGTTCCTCACGTTGTTAAAAATAGAGCTACCCTACAACCCAGCAATTGCATTACTGGGTATTTACACCAAAGATACAAATGCAGTGAAAAGAAGGGGCATATGCACCCCAATGTTCATAGCAGCAATGTCCACAGTAGCCAAACTGTGGAAGGAGCTGCGATGCTCTTCAACAGATGAATGGATAAAGAAGATGTGGTACATATATACAATGGGATATTACTCCGCCACTGGAAAGGATGAATACCCACCATTTGTATTGACATGGATGGAACTGGAGGGGATTATGCTAAGTGAAATAAGTCAAGAAGAGAAAGACAATTATCATATGGTTTCATTCATATGTGGAACATAAGGAATAGCACAGAGAACCATAAGGGGAAAGGAGGGACAAATGAAAGAGGAGAAATCAGAGAGGGAGATGAACTATGAGAGACTATGGACTCCAGGAAACTGAGGGTTTCAGAGGAGAAAGGAGTTGGGGGATGGGATTTCCAGGTGACAGGTATTGAGGAAAGCATGTGTTGTGATGAACACTGGGTGTTATACGCAACCAATGAATCACTGAACACTACATCAAAAACTAATAATGTACTACACAGTGGCTAACTGAACATAATAAAAATAAATAAATAAAACAAAAAAATAAAGACTTTATTTATTTGAGAGAGAGAGCATGTATAGTGGGGCAGGCAGGAGGTCAGAGGGAGAGAAACAGGGAGAAGCAGACTGAGCAGGAAGCCAGATGCAGGGCTCAATTCCAAGACCCTGAGGTCATGACCTGGCTCCATCCCAGGACCCTGAGATCATGATCCAAGCTGAAGGCAGGTGCTTAATCAACTTTGCCACCCAGGCACCCCAACAATGGAACAGAAAAAAACAAACAAACAAAAAAACACTTGACTAATCCAAAAGAAGATAAGAAAGGAACACTGTGGCTAAATTCTCTGCTCAGGTTCTCACAAGGCTGAAACTAAGGTATCAGCCTGGGCTGCAATCTCATCTGAGGCTTGGGGTCCTCTTCCAACTCAGTGAAATTGCTGGCAGAATTTATTTCTTGCAGGTGTAGAACTAAAACCCCATTTTCTTACTGACTATCAGCAACTACAGGTTGTTCTCAGCTCACAAAAGCCATCTTCAAGTCCTAACCATAGGCCTTGTGAAACATGACAGCTTACTTCTTCAAAGCAAGCATGAGGATCTCACTCTGGTCTGCTAGATAGTTCCCTACAGAAAGTAATGTAACCACTGGAATGACTAATCACCTTTTGCCATATTACCTAATCTAATCAAGGGGCAATGAGCCCACTGTGTTCACAGGTCCAGCCCATACCCATGGGGATAAAATCATAGAGTAGGTAAACACCAGTGCCTGGGAATCTTGGGAACTAACTTAGAATTTGACTTAGCACAGTGTGGACTGTGGGGAGGCAGATGATACAAAGGAATAGGAAAACCTTGAATGGACACATAACTGGAAAAGGGAATAAAACAGATTGAGGAATGGTGGCAAGAGGAAAAAGGGCTGAGCAAACAGCACTGGGGGAACTGGGAAAGCTAAGAGCTTTGTTTGGCAATGTATTTTGTGTGAAGTAGACAGTATTCTTTTGACTATTAAGAACTTAGTCCCTCTTCAAATATTTTCTTCAGAGACTGCCATAATTATCTTAATTTCTTTCAATAAATTGTATGTGCACTTATTTTTGTTTCTTATTTTTATATTTTGTTTCACTGTTGTTCATATCAATGCAAATCTGTGCTCAGAATGAAACAACATGAGCCAACATCACTTACTGGAAATATCAGGCTTAGGACTCAGACAGACCTTAAATCAAATCTCTTTTAATCAAATGTCTTTTACTTACTGACTAAATTTTATATTATTATTTTTAAACCATGTTTATTTTAAACATGTGCCTATGCTAACTGATGTTACTTACTTTAGTGTGTGATTAAGATACTGCCTCTAATAGACTTGTTTATCTCCTATAATCTGGTTAAGTGATAGCTGTGATCACCAGCCTGTCCAGATTGACACTAAAATAACTAAACACAGTTAATTGCTTCATTAAATTCCTTAAGGATAAATTCCTTATGGATAAATTCCCTAATGTCCCTATGGTTGCACATATTAAAGAGGATATCTAAAATATATACTAGATGTCAGCTTCTAGGGACACCTGGGTGGCTCAATCGGTCAAGCAGCTGGCTTCGGCGCAGATCATGATCCCAGGTCCTGGGATGTAGCCCCACACTGGACTCCTTGCCCAGTGGGCTTCTCCCTCTCCCCCAATTGTGCTCTATCTCTCTCTGTCAAATAAATAAATAAAATATTTTATAAATGTCAGCTTCTAGTATTATAATTTTTGTTTTTTCTTCCACCTTGGTAAACGAAGTAGCAAATATGAAGTCGTGATCTGAAAAACAGAAAAGTGCAGCTGAGACATGTCAGGAAGGGAGCTCATAATAAGACAATACTTCCCAGCTAAGACTGCAAAAGCACCAGAGGGGCTGAGGTTGCTGTCTATCTTATCCATTGATGTTTTCTCAGAGCTTTGCACATAATAAGTGCTCATTGAATACAATACTTAATAAATGAAAACAATATTCTATGGCTAATGCCAGTTGTATTTATGGTGCATGATGGCCTTATTAAGGGGTCCAGCTTCAGAGTAAAGGTGGAAGACCTACCTGTCAGAAAGTCAAGGGTTGGAAGAGCTTAAAAGGGTTGGGAAATAAATTATGTTCTTGCTGGAAGATATTATAAGTAATTGATTCATTCATTTTACAAATATCCTTCAGCCACTTTCTATGTTCAAATATTATAATAGATGACATAGAAATATGATTTCAACTGTCAAGAATCTTCAGTTCAATAGATAAAATACTCACATACCAATAATTGCTATACAAGGCTAGATGTGGTAAGTGGCATGTATAATACAAACAAAATTATACAGAGGTTCAGAGAAAGAGAGATCACTTTAGACCATGAGTTGGCTAACTAAGGCCCATGAGCCAAATTCATCCTGCAACTTGTTTTTGTCAAGGTCCATGAGCTAAAAATAGTTTTCACATTTTTGATAAAACAAAGAATAAATAGACTATATGAGGCCTATAAAGCCTTATTTTATATCTGTTCCTTTACATAAAGTTTGTGAACACCTGTTCACAATGAACAAAGAAGAATAAACAAAGACAGGTTCACAGAAGGTACATTTGATCTGGGCCTTTAACTGATGGACAGAGATGAGACTGGGAAAGGGCACTTGGAATAGAGAGAATGACTTGAGTAAAAGCCCAGGGGCAGTGAATTTCAAAGCACATCTAGAGAATGATGGTGATGCATCCTATTTGGTGGGACAATGAGGTTTATGAAGGGAGAAGTAGAAGAGTCTGGAATGACCATTGTGGTGGGTAAGCTAAAGAAGTTGACTATGCAGTAATCAAAGACATCACACTCCATATATCATGGAGTTTTTGCAATGGCCTCTCTTCAAGGACTCTAATGATAAGAGTAAAGATGATTTTCCACAGTAGAGCACTATAGTAATGTGATTTTTATAACAATTATCCAGAAAAAAATCTCATGCTTCATTCTGGCCAAGAAATAACTTATGACAGCAAGATGTATTCTCCTAACTTTACCCTAGGTCAAAATGAAACTCCCAAATGGGTGCCTAAAGACACCTTGCTTTATTACATCTCGTCTCCTCCATCATCTACTTCCCTGAAAATGTGATTTACAATGTGACTTCAGACAGACCCTCCAGTGTAGCTTTGTTTCACATGACACTATGTTATTAATGCATGACACTATGTTATTAATAATATTCACCAACAAGTCTAGACCCACTATTTCACCCTCATTTAGTGGCAATCTCTTGCAATCAAATAATTGTGCTTGTCTATCTGGCCCCAGCACAAGATGCACTTACACAGACTGTTCTCTTGGTCAGTTCCAGTTGCTGACAGCTCAGCAGGGAGGGCTTGATTTATTCAATGCATAAAGCTGCTACATACAAGTGGAATCCTGGTTAGGGAAGGGGGAAAAAGAACTGAGAAATACAACAGAAAAAGACATGTAAAGATGAAATGAAATGGAGGACTGACTGGAAAATCTCCATTTGCAAAAAGGCACTGAGGCTACCCCAATTTCCAGGTCCCCTGAAATCCTGAGTGCCTCAATTTCCCTTCCTTACAGACTAAAAGCAGAACCTTTATTCACAAGTACATGCTTCTAAATGCTGTCAGTCTGGTCAAACATATTTCAGTTCTCTGACTGGCCCTCTACTCCTACTGCAGACTAAATAAGGACAACAGTTCTTGTAATTAAAAAGCAAAGTAGGAAGGGAAGGAATCAAGATGGTGAAGGAGTAGCAGGCTAAGATGACATCAGGTCGCAGGAGTTCAGTTAGATACTTATCAAACCAGTCCGAACACCTACAGATCCAAAAGAAGATCGAAGAGAAGAGCAGCAATTCTAAATACAGAAAATTGGCCGCTTTCTGAAAGGTAGGATGTGTGGAGAAGTGAATCTGAAGCAACAGGAAGATAGACTGTGGAGGGAGGGGCAAGCTCCCAGCAAGTGGCAGAGCAAGGGAGCACAAAATCAGAACCTTTAAAAGTCTGCTCCACTGAGGGACATTGCTCCAGAGGCTAAGCAGGGGCAGAGCCCTCGTGGGGATAGCGTGGTCTCAGGTCCCACGGGGTCACAGAAAGATCAGGGGTGTCTGAGTGTAGCAGAGCTCACAGGTATCAAAGCAGGGAAGCCAGCTACAGAGACGGAGCCAAGGAATGAGCTCTCAGCTCCGGGTTACCTTAAACTATGATTTGAGCCACAGTCAGGTCACCGCTCTTTGCACAGGGACCCCACAAGTGGCAGATCTAGGGAGACCAACCTTCATCCGCCGGAAGAGCAGAGCGGCAGATCTGCTAGGTTTGGAGACTCCAAATGGCGCTGTGTGCCAGAGACAGAAACGCTTGGTCACAGGCTGGGTGAGCTCAGCATGGCCAGAAACCATGGAGATGGAAGTGACTGAGCATTTTTCTCCAAGGGCACACTAGGGAGTGGGGCCCTGAGCTCTTGACTCCTCTGGGCCAGAGATTGGAAAACCGCCATTTTCATTCCTGCCCTCCAGAGCTCTGCAGAAAGCGTTCAGGGAACAAAAGCTCCAGAGAGCAAACCAGAGCAGATTACTTAGCCCAGCCCCTGGCAGGAGCAGCGCAATTCCGCCTCCTGTGAAGACACTTGAGAATCACTACAACAGGGCCATCCCCAAGAAGATCCCCAAGAACATGCAGACTAGACCAAGCTCACTGATCAAAGAGAACAGCGATTTCCAGCAGAGGGGAAAGCAAAGCATGGAATTCATGGCTTTCTCCCCATGATTCTTCAGTCTTGCAAAGTTAATTAAATTTTCTTAATTTTATTTTTTTCTTATTCTAATTTTTTTAACTTTTACTCTTTCTTCTTTTAATGTGTTTTAACTAGTTTATCTTAACAATACCTTTTTAAAAAAATCTTTTTAAACCTTATTATTATAGTCATATTTTATCCTTCATTGTATCTAACTTTATTTTTTGTATACATATAGGATTTTTTCTTTTAAAAATTTTTGGGATATAACTTCTTCTAATAGATCAAAATATACCCTATATCTAGCAAAGAGCTTTGTTCTAGTCTCCAGCCTGAGCAATTCTTTCCACTTTCTTTTCCTTTCTTTTCCTAATCAACTTATATTATCAACTCCTTTCTTAGAATTTTTTTTAAATTATCATCTTTACAGTCATATTGCATTCATTCATCGTGTTTAC
This sequence comes from Taxidea taxus jeffersonii, assembly GCA_003697995.1. Classification (NCBI taxonomy): domain Eukaryota; kingdom Metazoa; phylum Chordata; class Mammalia; order Carnivora; family Mustelidae; genus Taxidea; species Taxidea taxus. Next base: position 42,426 of record RCUC01143529.1, on the reverse strand, counting down.
CCTTATTTTTGTGTGTATATATATATGTGTGTATATATATATGTATATATATATATAAGTATTTCTTTCTTTAAAATTTTGGGAGGTAATTTCTTCTAAGAGAACAAAATATACCCAAAATCAAGTGGGTGGCTCTGTTCTATTCACCAGTCTAATTAACATATATATATATTTTTTTTTTAGTTAAAATAATTTTTAACTTCTTTTTATCCCCTATCTTCTCCGTCCCCAATTTTGGGTCTCTTCTGATTTGGTTAACACATATTTTTCTGGGGTCTTTGCCACCCTTTTAGTATTTTATTCTCTCATTCATATATTCTTATCTGGATAAAATGACAAGGTGGAAAAACTCACCACAAAAAGAAAGAACAAGAGGCAGTACCAAAGGCTAGGGACCTAATCAATACAGACATTGGTAATATGTCAGATCTAGAGCTCAGAATGACAATTCTCAAGGTGCTAGCTGGGCTTGAAAAAGGCATGGGAGATGCAAGAGAAACCCTGTCTGAAGAAATAAAAGCCCTTTCTGGAGAAATAAAAGAACTAAAATCTAACAAAGCTGAAGTCAAAAAAGCTATAATGAGGTGCAATCAAAAATGGAGGGTCTTAGTGCTAGGATAAATGAGGCAGAAGAGAGAATGAGTGACATAGAAGACCAAATGATGGAGAATAAAGAAGCTAAGCAAAAGAGAGACAAACAACTACTGGATTCCAAGGGAAGAAGTCAAGAGAGAAGTGATACCATAAGATGAAACATTATTAGAATAATTGGGATTCCAGAGGAAGAAGGAAGAGAGGGGGGGACAGAACGTATATTGGAGTGAATTACTGTAGAGAATTTCCCTAAAATGGCAAAGGGAACAAGCATCAAAATCCAGGAGGCACAGAGAATCTCTCTCAAATCAATAAGATTAGGTCCATACCTCCATCATCTAATAGTAAAATTTACAAGTCTTAGTGACAAAAAGAAAATCCTGAAAGCACCCGGGGACAAGAAGTCTGTAACATACAATGGTAAAAATATTACATTGGCAGCAGTCTTATCCAAAGAGACCTGGCAGGCCAGAAAGAACTGGCATGATATAGTCAGAGCACTAAATGAGAAAAATATGCACGCAAGAATACTATATCCAGCAAGGCTATCATTGGAAATAGAAGGAGAGAGTTACCGGAGGTGGCGGGGCAGCAACAGCAGTGAGTGGGTCCTTGTGGCCTAGAAAAATCCTGCAAAAATATCTCTGTACCCATCTCTTGAAGACCTAAAGGTAGACAAAGTTATTCAGGCTCAAAATGCCTTTTCTGCAAACCCTGGCAACCCAGCAATTTTGTCTGATTCTTCTGCTCCCATCTCTCAAGATGGAAATCTCTATCCTAAATTGTATCCGGAGCTCTCCCAGTACATAGGCTTGAGTCTAAATGAAGACGAAATCCATGCAAATATGTTCATAGTCCCTGGAGCACCAATTCAGGGGCAGTTGGTAGCAAGACCTTCCAGTATGAACTATATGGTGGCTCCTGTAACTAGTATGATATTGGAATTCGTTGAGCTGAAATTAAGCAAGGGATTCATGAAGTCACTTTGTATAAGGATCAAGATGGAAAAATTGGGCTCAGGCTTAAATCAATAGATAATGATATATTTGTTCAGCTGGTCCAGGAAAATTCTCTAGCCTCATTGGTTGGTCTGAGATTTGCAGACCAAGTACTCCAGATCAATGGGGAAAACTGTGAAGGCTGGAGCTCTGACAAAGCACACAAGGTGCTCAAACAGGCTTTTGGAGAGAAGATTACTATGGCTGTTCATGACAGCCCCTTTGAACGGACAGTTGCCATGCATAAGGATAGTACTGGACATGTTGGCTTTATCTTTAAAAATGGAAAGATAACATCCATAGTGAAAGACAGTCCTGCAGCCAGAAATGGTCTTCTCACAGAACATACATCTGTGAAGTAAATGGGCAGAATGTCACTGGGCTGAAGGATTCTCAAATTGCAGACATACTGTCAACATCTGAGACTGCAGTTACTATTACAATCACGCCTGATTTTATCTTTGAACGTATTATTAAATGGATGGCACCAAGCATTATGAAAAGCCTGATGGACCACACCATTCCTGAGGTTTAAAAGTCATGGCACAATGGAAACTTCACTGAACTCCAGTGTACTTCTTGGGCAACTTAATTTTATATTATGCTTTCCAGAAGCCAGAAAGCATATGCTGTATGAAGACCTTTCTATCTTACATTATAGCTGGGAATCTTACCGTTTTGATTGGATATCTTGTTCACACTTCAAGATCATTGTAGCCTTAACCTTGTTTTACAGATGTGAAACTTTGAACAGATTTACTGATTTTCATAGAGTACTTTCTCTACTGAAAAAACCTGATGCTTTTACAAGCCATTATGATTACAATGACTGATACAGGCTTAGCTCTGTGTTAGAACCAATCACCTTTATCTTACATGTCTAGTAGTGCTGTTCATATTACTTTAGTTCTATGGTATAATTGTATTTTTAATGTGTAACCATAGTACATGTACAATGACTGCTTTTGATAGTTTTTTTAGTTCTGTGTGTGTGTGCGCACATGCACATGTGTGCATATAAAACACCAATTAACTATACTGGTTTTATTCCATGTAAGCATTATACAGTGTATGTAGGTTGCTAGAGATTGTGCTGATCATCATTTAATTATAATTAACTTTACTTAATATGCTTCAACTGTCACCTTAACTGTGTTAAGCATATAGAATAAAAGACAAAATATAACTATTGCTGACTTTCTAAAACCCAAAATGCAGTTCTGTGTTAAACTGAAAAAAATGTACACTATCCAGAACAATGTAATGGCACATACTGAGCTATAGCATAGCTGCTTAGTTGCATTTGAGATTTTCTAGTCAATTGTGTAATGGAAATTTCTTTCTTCTAAAACTTACTGGTATTGCTTTCTTAGAAATGCTTCACTGCATATTAAATGTAAAAATTCCTATACCAAATAGGATAAACTTTTGACTCCCTTTATTCATTTGTAGATTAAGTGAAATAATACCTAATTTTGTCTTTAACATTCACTACTTTGGGATGGTCTTAGGATGTTTCCCAGGTAATTTGTTTCACTTCCTGACCCCTCCCTACAAAATGGAAGTGACACTTTATCCTGATTTTTTTCTTTATGGTTTATGCCCATTTCATCTTAATTACATGTATATAAATAAAGTAGAAAAAAAAACAAAAATAGAAGGAGAGATAAAAAGCTTCTAGGGCAAACAAAAACTAAAAGAATTTGCAAACACCAAACCAGCCCTATAGAAAATATTGAAAAGGGTCCTCTAAGCAAAAAGAGAGCCTAAAAGTAGTAGACCAAAAAGGATCAGAGACAATATACAGTAACAGTCACCTTACAGGCAATACAATGGCACTAAATTCATATCTCTCAATAGTTATTACCCTGAATGTAAATGGGCTAAATGCACCCAATCAAAAGACAAATGTATCAGAATGGATTAAAAAAAAAAACCAGCAATATGCTGTCTACAAGAAGCTCGTTTTAGAACCAAAGACACCTCCATTTAAAGTGAGGGGGTGGAAAACAATTTACCATGCTAATGGACATCAAAAGAAAGCTGGGGTGGCAATCCTTATTTCAGATCAATTAGATTTTAAGCCAAAGACAATAATAAGAGATGAGGAATGACAATATATCATACTCAAGGGTGTATCCAACAAGATTAAATATCCATAGATATTTAAATATCTATGCCCCTAAGATAGGAGCAGCCAAATATAAAAACCAATTAATAACAAAATCAAAGAAACACATGGACAATAATACAATAATAGTAGGGGACTTTAACAACCCCTCACTGAAATGGACAGATTACCAAGCAAATGATCAACAAGGAAATAAAGGCCTTAAATGACACATTGGACCAGATGGACATCACAGATATATTCAGAACATTTCATCCCAAAGCAACGGAATACACATTCTTCTCTAGTGCCCATGGAACATTCTCCAGAATAAATCACATCCTGGGTCACAAATCAGATCTCAACCAGTACCAAAAGACTGGGATCATTCCCTGCATATTTTCAGACCACAGTGCTCTGAAGCTAGAACTCAATCACAAGAGGAAATTTGGAAAGAACCCAAATACATGGAGGCTAAAGAGCATCCTACAAAAGAATGAATGGGTCAACCAGGAAATTAAAGAAGAATTGAAAAAAATCATGGAAATAAATGATAATGAAAACACAACGGTTCAAAATCTGTGGGACACAGCAAAGGCAGTCCTGAGAGGAAACATAGAGCGATACAATCCTTTCTCAAGAAACAAGAAATGTCTCAAGTATACAACCTAACCCTACACTTAAAGGAGCTGGAGAAAGAACAGCAAAGAAAGCCTAAACCCAGAAGAAGAAGAGAAATCATAAAGAGCAGAGATCAATGAAATAGAAACCAAAAAATCAGTAGGACAAATCAACAAAACTAGGAGCTGGTTCTTTGAAAAAATTAATAAGATTGATAAACCCCTGGCCTGACTTATCAAAAAGAAAAGATAAAGGACCCAAATTAATAAAATCATGAATGAAAGAGGAGACATCACAACCAATCCCCAAAAAACACAAACAATTATAAGAACATAATATAAGCAACTATACCCCAGAAAATTTGACAATCTGGAAGAAATGGATGCATTCCTAGAGATGGATAAACTACCAAAACTGAACCAGGAAGAAATAGAAAACCTAAAGAGACCAATAACCAATAAGGGAATTTAAGCAGTCATCAAAAATCTCCCAACAAAGGAATCCATCAACATCCTTGAGAAGAACACAGGTAGCAACCTCTTCGACCTCAGCCGCAGCAACTTCTTCCTAGAAACATCACCAAAGGCAAGGGAAGCAAGGGCAAAAATGAACTATTGGGACTTCATCAAGATCAAAATCTTTTGCACAGCAAAGGAAACAGTCAACAAAACCAAAAGACAACTGACATAATGGGAGATGTCAGATAAAGGGCTAGTGTCTGAAATCTATAAAGAACTTATCAAACCCAACACCCAATAAATAAATGATCCAATCAAGGAATAGGCAGAAGACATGAACAGACATTTCAGGAAAGAAGACATCTAAATGGCCAATAGACACATTAAAAAGTGATCAATATCTCTCAGCATCAGGGAAATACAAATCAAAACCACAGTGAGATACCACCTCACAGCAGTTAGAATGGCTAAAATTAACAAGGCAGGAAACAACAGATGTTGGTGAGAGTGCAGAGAAAGGGGAACCCTCCTACATTGTTGGTGGGAATGCAAGCTGGTTCAGCCACTCTGGAAAACAGCATGGAGGTTCCTCAAAAAGTTGAAAATAGAGGTACCCTACGACCCAGGAATCACACTACTATTACCCTAAGGATACAAATGTAGTGATCCAAAGGGGTACGCACACCTGAATGTTTATAGCAGCAAAGTCCACAAAGGTCAAACTATGGAACGAACCTACATGTCCATTAACAGACATGTTATGTATATAGCATATATACACACACACACACACACACACACACACACACACACACACGAAATGGAATACTATGCAGCCATCAAAAGAAACGAAATCTTGTTATTTGTGACATGGATGGAACTAGAGAGTATTATGCTGAGCGAAATAAGTCAATCAGAGAAAGACAATTATCATATGATCTCTCTTATATGAGGAATTTGAAAGGCAGGGTGGGGGTCGTGGGAGGTAGGGAGAGAAAAAAATGAAACAAGATATGATTGGGAGGGAGACAAACCATAAAAGACTCTTAATCTCAGGAAACAAACTGAGGGTTGCTGGGGTGGGGGGGTAGGGACAGGGTGGCTGGGTTATGGACACTGGGGAGGATATGTACTATGGTGAGTGCTGTGGAATGTGTAAGACTGATGATTCACAGACCTGTACCCCGGGACAAAAAAAAAAAGAAAATGGTAAGAAATGTCTACTTTATATCCTAAGAGAAATTATGGTGGAAAATCAAATTGAGAAAAGGAAGAAACATATTAATAGCTAAAAGGGACCCAACTTAAGATTCAGTGGCGAAAAAAAAAAAAAAGAATGGAACTGTGCAAGAGTAAACCTGATGATGACTATAAAGATCCCAAAGATGCTGAAGCCATCAAAGAGACCCAATTGTATATGAAAGACTTCAATCTGAAGACAGCCTTAGACTATAAGATACCTCACCATATGAGAATAAATACCACCAAGAAGAAAGAGAAACTGGGACAACTAGACCCCACAGTCCTCAAAGAGAATGCATATGAACAGGTGAATCCTCTCTCTAAGACCTCACAGTGGCTGTCATCAAGGAAATACAGTGCCTGGTACAAGAATTGAAGAGCACTCAGTCAATTCTTCACCTATCCAAGCATATCCCTATTCACCAAATCCCCCAGATATACCCAGGGAAAGTTCCAGAAAAGAGATTTCAGTATGATGATGAAATTCTCCTAGTTAAAAGGAATAGCAAATGAAGTGTCAGGATGAAAAGGCAGTGTCTTGCAGGCTCAGATGGAGGATTCCTCAGACTCTCTTCTGGAAAGGACAGTGCTCTGATGACACAAGATTCATTATCTAGATCCTCAAAGGCATCAACACTCAGGCTAGATACTCCAAAGTTATGGAATTTGAAAAAGCAGATCCAACTGATGTGAAGCTGGAGACTGTGAAAAGGGATGAGATTCAACACTTGTACATGCAACAGTATTTCACCAACAGGATCAAAGAACTGTTGCTTTTTTTTTTTTTTAATTTATTTATTTGACAGACAGAGATCACAAGTAGGCGGAGAGGCAGGCAGAGAGAGAGAGAGGAGGAAGCAGGCTCCCCAGTGAGCAGAGAGCCCAATGTGGGGCTCGATCCCAGGACGCCAAGATCATGACCTGAGCCGAAGGCAGAGGTTTAACCCACTGAGCCACCCAGGTGTCCCAGAACTGTTGCTTTTGATGCAGAACTCTATCTACCAAGGCATCAGAAACTAAAACTAGATATTCAGATCAAATTATCTGACCTGCACCATATCACATTATTTCAAGAAATGTTTCTCCTCAAGAATTTTGAGAAACAAAAATGTACTTCAAGAGCACATTAATTCATTAAACAGAGAGGAACCAGATATGCAGTGGAAAATAAATGAAACTCTTGACAAGGTGAAAGAGAAAAATAATGAAATTTCCAAGCTCCAGGACCAAGAAAAGGTACTCTAGACCAGCATCCAAGCTGTCATTGAAGAAAACAATAAATTTGCTAATTTCCTCATTAAGGTCTTAGAGAGCATTAAGTGGATGAAGAAAAAGGAGGTTGAAGGAGATGCTAATGACGTTGATGACAGTGATGAATCAAGTGAAGAAGAATCCACCTGGGAAAGTGATGAGGATGAATATGAATCATAATGAGGTTTTTGATGATTCTATTTGCCCAACAAATTGTGATATGGGTCTTTTTGACGTGGCCCTTCAACTCTAAGAGAAAGGCTGGACACTAAGGAGGTCTTAGCTGAAGAAAAGAAAATTATCAATAACCTCAAAAAGGAATATGACACTATCCAAAAAAGTAAAAATTGTGGCAACTAACCTGAATACAGCGAAGAAGGCCTTAGAGGTTTACCAATGAGAGATGCAGAAGTAGCTGAATGAACTGCTGGTTGTGATTCCACTCAAGTTCCACTGGATTGCCATATTTGGAGAAATACCTAATGATCTTTCTGGAACCTTGGTCTTTTCTAACAATTCCTTGGGATGGTCATAAGAACAAATTGTATGACTACATGAGGAAAATTCCAGGCAACAAAAACTTAACAAAGAATGTTGGAAGAGGTGTAAAAAGCTTATCTAAGAAGAAAAAGAGAGAGTAAAAAGGACAAGCAAAATGGAAGAAACAGTTCGTCAAATAATGATCAGCAAGTTTGGCTGTGGGATACACCCAGAAACCCTTCAGACAGTTTCTGTATAACACCTGAAGACCTAAAGATCAAGAAACTTTGAAAGGAATTACTGAATGCAAAGGAAGACGTGGTAGGAAAAACTTGCTCAAGTACAATGGACGCTGATGACAAAGATAAAAGGAATACACCAAAAGCTTCATCGGATGAATGATTAATGTATCAAAAAGAGAAACAGGCTGAATATACTCCAAAACCAACAGAGCAATGGCTTCCAGGCCCGAGGAAAGCAGATATTGTGGCAAGAGAGAAGGTCACAGAACGGCTCCAAGTCCAGACAGAAAAGAGGAAGAGGTTGTTCTTTTGCATCAGAAAGGTGGTCTTACTTACCCTCTCACTCATACGGCCTCTACAAGAGAATAAGATGAAGCCATGCATAGGCCTTTAAGTTTGTCATTTTTCTCAAATCCATCCAAGATTTCTGACATATAGCTTATAAGAAGTTCTGTTTCCTTGCCATGTGCAACAACCCTATTATTTTAAGTGAACTTACCAAAAAAGTCTAAGACCAGATATAGTCATAAAGTTTTAATAATTTTTCTCCAGTTTGGTTATCTTAGAACTGACTATAGGGGTGCCTGGATGGCTCAGTCGTTAAGTGTCTGCCTTTGGCTCAGGTCATAATCCCAGTGTCCTGGGACTGAGGCCTGCACCAGGCTCCCAGCTCAGCAGGAAGCCTGCTTCTCCCTCTCCCAATCTCACTGCTTGTGTTCCCTCGCTGGCTGTTTCTCTCTGTGTCAAATAAATAAAATATTAAGAAAAAAAGAAAAAGAACTGACTATAGTACCCAAAATCTATTTCCAACTGAACTGAACCATTTTAGATCATTTTGGAACCTACTGGATTGAATACGGAGTCTTAGAAGGCTGTATTTCAAAACTTCAAGAAAGCATCTTTAACCTATCATGTTTTAAGAAATTTGTCTTTTGGTTATCTCAATGTTTAGCCATTGGCAAGACAAACTATCATTTAACAATATGTGAGAAAACTTGGCTTTTTTTAATCCTTGAAAAATAAACTCTGATGTTAAGTATTCTTTGAAAGGACAAAAAAGAAAAGCACAATCCCAAGGGAGAGGAAGTGAATGAATCCCAAGGGAGAGGAAGTGAATGAAAACTTGGACAAAGTAGCCATCAAAAGAAAAAGGGACCAATCAGGCATGTAGGCCAAGCAGCCCTAATTCCTTAGAGTTGATAATTTGCGGCTGAAGATGGATTTAGGACCGTCAGAAAAACAAAACAATGCAGCAGAACTCATCTTTGTGAGAAATACGACACAGAGGAATATATTTCCCCCCCTTTTTTTTTTAAGGATTTTATTTGTTTATTTGACAAAGGGAGAGAGCACAACCAAGGGGAGCGGCAGGCAGAGGGAGAGGAAGAAGCAGGCTCCCCGCCAGGCCCCTGGGATCATGACTTGAATCAAAGGCAGATGCTTAACTGAGCCACCCAGGTGCCTAGAGGAATATATTTCCTTGGTATCTATTGGGTTGACAGAATAACCTCATCTCATTGGAGCCTAAAACTGAAAGAATAATGAGACTCTCTAGAATTGTGGGGCCAGGTTAGAGAACTTTGACCTGAGCTGAGAAGGGCTAAATTAGAGAATACAGGGTTGAGGAGAAAAGCTGAAATAAAAATAGTATGCTCTCTGAGAAGTTATGTTATTTAGATACTATATGCTTTATACATATTATCTAACTTCATTCTTAAAACAATACAATGAAGTATTAGTATTACTTTGACTTTACAGAGGAGGAAACAAATTATGTAACTATTCTTTTATTGAACATTTATTCCATTTTTTTCTATGCCGAATTAAACATTCATTTCATATTCTTAAAAAGAAAGGAAAAGCACAAACTATTTGCCAACAATATCTTAGAACAAGAAACGCAAATCAGAATTCTGACATTGTTAACTTCACAGAGCAGTTATTTGAGGGCTCAGCATACAAGACATACAGACAGAGCAGTTTGCTTTGGACTTGCAGAAAGCAGGAGACTACCTAGTTTCCTGAATCTCCTCTGGTTTAAGCAAACTCATCGGCTCTGAATGAATCACAGCAGTATGTTTAAACAAAATGGTGAATAAGGAGGCTTTTCTCTAAAGATGTTTGCAGCTCTACTAATATTCTTTTTTTTAAATATTTTATTTTTTTTATTTGACAGAGATCACAAGTAGTCAGAGAGAGAGGAGGAAGCAGGCTCCCTGATGAGCAGAGAGCCCGATGTGGGGCTCGATCCCAGGACCCTGGGATCATGACCTGAGCTGAAGGCAGAGGCTTTAAACCCACTGAGCCACCAAGGTGCCCCTACTAATATTCTAAGTAGTCCCATAGTTTCTCATGTCCTATGTCATTTTCTTTCAGGTTCTAGTCAAGTCATTCACTGTTTGTTTCTTTACTCATTTTTTAAAGATTATTTATTTATTTGACAGCGAGTGAGCACAAGTACGGGGCGTGGCAGAGGGCGAAGGAGAAGCAGACTCCCCACTGAGCAGGGAGTCTGCCTAGGGGCTGGATCCCGGGATCCCAGGACTCTGGGATCATGACCTGAGTCCAAGGCAGGCCCTTAACTGACTGAACCACCCAGCTGCCCCTCATTTGCTTTTTTAAATATGGGTCTAAACGTAATAATAGGTTAGGGACACCTGGGTGGCTCAGTGGGTTAAACCACTGCCTTTGGCTCAGGTCATGATCCCAGGGTCCTGGGATAGAGTCCCGCATCAGGCTCCTTGCTCAGCCAGGAGCCTGCTTCTCCCTCTTCCTCTGAATGCCACTCTGCCTGCTTGTGCTGTCTGTCTGTCTCTCTCTCTCTCTCTGATAAATAAATAAATAAAATCTTTTACAAATAAATAAATAAAAGTAATGATAGTTTAAATCACTCTGAGAGATCATCTCTAACAATCACTTTTGATTGTGCATAACAATTTAAACTAATTTGAGAGTGTCATTTTCATTTCAGGCTAAGTGATCATGGGAATTCATGGCTACACCCACCTAAGAATGATCTCACTGATATTTCGATTCCTATTAGTGATAGAACACAGCACTTAAGATTCAGAGCTCTATGGATACATATTAGTGAGCTACTCCACTGATCTGTCCCAGAATATAAATTGATTACCAAGAAAGACAGGTCAAGAAGGCAATATAGCATCAATGCAGAAAGTGACTCAGCAATGTCAAGTCCTCCTAACTTGACAAGGTTGCTGTTCTGTCCCCCAAATTATATAGGATTTGTCTCCTTTCAAAGATTCTTTCATATTCTTATTTAAGAGGTCTGAATAGTTTGTACCTATTACTATAAATCTTTGGTGTAGTAGCTTCTCTTTTGGAGAACCTTTATCACTTTCTCACTGCATGCCCTAAACTATGTTTGCCCTTCAAGCACATAAAAAAATGTGCCAGTCATAAAAAAGTAATAATAAATACACATTAAATTCAATGTGTATTTGTGTATGCATATGTGTGTGTTTCTGTGTGTGTGTGTGTCCAAGTATGTATTTGTTCTCTGGGTCACAGTGTAAAATGTATTTCTTACTAAGAGTCATGGTCAAGAAGTATTTGAAAGGAACAATCAAGAACACTTCTCTGTACTCTCACCTCTCACTTATTCCTCCCCAAGAAGTGATTTACCTGACTGGCAAATTTGGGAGAAGAAACTGAACAGAGTCCTTTCTCGTTCTCTTATCTCACAAGTCCTCTCTTTTGTCTTTTCTTACTCTCTGTAATAGGCTAAATAAAAGCCACCCAAAAGATCAGGTCCTAAAATCAGGAACCTGTAAATGATATCTCTCTTTTTTTTTAAGATTTTATTTATTTGACAGAGATCACAAGTACGCAGAGAGGCAGGCAGAGAGAGGAGGAAGCAGGCTCCCCTCTGAGGAGAGAGCCCAATGTGGGGCTCGATCCCAGGACCCTAGGATCATGACCTGAGCAGAAGGCAGAGGCTTTAACACACTGAGCCACCCAGGTGCCCCTGTAAATGATATCTTATATGGCAAAGTCTTTGCAGCTATGATTAAGTTAAGGATTTTGAGATGTGGAGATTATCTGGGATTATAGGATTGTACCTTAAATCCAATTATATGTATCCTTTAAAAGGGAGGAAGGGAAGAATCTATACACAAAGGCCAATATGAAGACAGAGAGTGATTTCAAGATACTGACCTTCCTTGAAGATTGAAGTGAGGTGTCACAAGTCAAGGAATGCTGGCAGTCATCAGAAGCTAGAAGAAGCAAGGAATGATTATCCATTTATCAGTTTGTGGAAATTTCAAAAGATTACTTTTATAGCTTCCTTACATATCCTTAGTGAGAAGGGAGAAGATTATCAGACTTACATCCATGAGTGAGGTATGAGAATTGGGAGGGGCTCTGCACACCAATTTGTACTTCAACATGCCTCATAATAATAACAGCCAATACACTAGTGATCATGACATGCAGAGTATATCATGTACATAATTCTTTATCCTCACAAAAATTTGGTGAGGTAGTCATCATTACCCTTGTTTTACACATGAGAAAACTCAGAGTCAGAAATAACTTATCCAAAGTCATACAACCCTAGTGACAGAACTAGGTTGTACATCTATTTTGACTTGCCTCCAAAAAACAGCCCTGTCCGTTTCAAGTGTCTCCCAACATTGTCTATCCTTGGTTTCCTAAGACTGGGCTTCTGTATGTTAACCTGTTCTTCAGGCAAGCTATGTGCTGTAGTTTGTACATACCAAAAATATACATTATAAAAATTCTTTATATAAGAAATTTTGGTTGAAAATAAATTATATCAAAAAATTGCAGGGCTAGAATTCTTAAAGATCCAAATGCAGAATCTTTTTACAGATGGGTAAAACAAAGCCAGCAAATTTGCGTACTTGTCTAATATGCAGCCAGCTCATCAGAGCAGAATTTCATTGCAATGTAAACCGATTGCTAATACTTTGTAAGTTCTAAGTGGAAAGTAACTCCAAACTTACTTGATCATCCAAACATTGTAAAACTTCCATTAATGTCTCCATTACTTTCCTCTTCTCAAGCATTCACGGAGGGATATATGAAACTGATGCCCTGTAATGGCAAAACCAACCCCTAGTTTTTGAGGAGAGGAAGAGAAATTTTAAATAGCATTTTTCAGTTGTGGGGGATTTGGGAATCCCATGATCAGAATTTTAACTGACTTTGAAGTGATAATTCCATTCTACAAAACAAAACCCTAAATATTTACACAAGGTCCTATCAAGTCACAAATTAAAATTCTTTTAAGTAGGAGAATGCTACCGAGCACCCCTGAAATACATTTTGGTTTGTCGTTTTGGTTTTCTGGGACATATTCTCGTCTGCTATACTGGCTTGCCACCTACTTATTTCGCTTTACCGTGTAACTGTTACGGCATTTTTAAGGATATTCATTACCTCTGTCAGTTATAAACAAAAGGCGAATGCAAGTGCTGAAAAGGCGGGGGGCGGGGTAGATAGAGGGTCGAAACGAGTTCTGAGTAAGGCTACACAGTATTTGTTTTCGCCCTTCTGCACCAATACCTTTCCCCACAGGAATTTCCAAACACCCTCGGGCCGGTAGCAAAGGGCAAAACACACAGGAACCCCAGCTGGGAGCCCAAATACGGAGGCGATCCGCCCACCCACCAACCAATCTGAAGTCGTTTTCTGCACCTGCCCACTGCTTGAACGCCCTTTCCCCTCTGGCCCGCGGCGCCCCCGTTTTACGACAGTTTTCCGACCTATTTGCGGCCTCTACTGTCGTATTTCCTGGGGCTCCTGTGTCTGGGCGGTATTTGTTAGTGGTGGCCGCGTTGTTGGAGGAGTGGGAATTGGTGGCTGCGGCCTTGGGGCTGGGATGAACCGCACTGTCAGTGGAGGCCGGGGAGCCAAGCCAGAGCCATGGTGAGTCGCCCTTCTGGTCTCCTTAGCAATCTCAGGCCCAGGACTTAATCTCAAGTCGTGACCTCGGAAGAGGGGAGCTGAGGTTGTGTCCCCACTGCGACTCTGGGCTGCAGATGTAGGGCCCCAGAGAGCCACACCCCTCCAGGACACTATCCTTGAAGACCTTTATGTTATTACATGGCTCTTCTGCAGGGGACTCCAGTCCCTGGTTCGTCGTCCCCGCGGATTAGTGATTAGTGGAAACGCATTTGATTATACTTGCCCTTCCCCTGACACAGCTCACAGTACCTTCTCGGCTTCGCTGTATCTTTCTCCTTGGCCCTTGCCGACACATCTTTTCTCGATTCCTGAATACATTTGGGCCTCCGTACAGTGAGGGTGAGACGACGCAGTGCCAAAGGCGCTGTGAAAAACTAGTCTTCTAGGTAAGCCCACGTTTAACATTGAAGCATGTTGTCAAAATTCTACAGTGACTTTAGTTCTCTAGCGGAAACTTTATTTCCATTGTTCTTGATTGAACATTAATGTAGCTTCATTTGCCCTGAGGTGAAAGAGGTTTTCAAAGGGATGGTAGTCTTTTTCACTGTTGTAAAAATAAACAAATCCTCTCGCTCTTACCTTTCACAGTGCGAAAATCCCACACCTTTACAATGAGTTGGAGATAAAAGTTGCAGTCCTTTATGATGGGCAGACTATTTTTTCCCTATAAGTTGTTTCTTCCTTTGAAATAAAACTTAAGAGTTTGGGATGGGACAATAGGGAAAGGTGAGAATTCCAGAAGTCAATTACTTACTCTGCTTCCCCTTACCAGGCAAGTACAGTGGTAGCAGTTGGACTGACCATTGCTGCTGCAGGATTTGCAGGTTTGTTTAAGATTTGGGAGTGGAAATGAAGTAGGGGAGGTTGGAGATTTTTTAATTATTTTATTGCTTTTGTTTTTAGGCCGTTATGTTTTGCAAGCCATGAAACATATGGAGCCTCAAGTAAAACAAGTTTTTCAGAGTCTACCAAAATCTGTAAGACTTACTAAATATTTTTGCTAATTTTTTGCTGCCTGTGTTTGAAGCCTCAAGTCACACTTGAAAGAGGGTAAATTTCCAAACATCCATGAAGTTTTAAGAGATTGCTTTGAGTCCCTTCTCTTGCTCCCCACAAAGAGGGTTTAGAAGTTCTGAGCTTTGTAATGTTATCCTAAGAAAATCAAATGTTTTGTGTGACAGACTTGGGGCTGAAGTATTAACAATTCTAGTATCATGAAAGTTACTATCACCTTATTGTTTAGATACTATTAACCTCGTCATTTGTCCAAATACTTGCCTTATCTGCTCTGCATGACAAACATGGAGTGATCTGGGGATCTGAAGTGATCCATATTAACCGTGTGTCTCTGGCACTCCCTAATAAGATTCTTGGGTAGCTGGAGTTAACCTACTACTGGAGTTAAGTAGGCTATTAGAGTATGAGTGGATGTGATGTTTGGCTGTGACAGCTTGTTTGGTATTTTTATTCTTGTGATTGAATGTGACAGAACAGGGTGATGGTAGATTTTACCAACATGATTTCTGATGTAACAAGGTCAGAGGAGCTGGTAGCCTGATTTTCTTAATATATATCTTAAAGTCTTGTTTTAGTAGTTAACCTTTACCCTCAAAATACCCTTGAACCACTCACCTGAAAAGATCTCCAAATCCTTTTCTTAAAGTACTTGTTTTTCTAACATATAATCATATACTTAGATTTTTTTTTTTAACACAGAAAGATTGAGCACAAGCAGGTGGAAAAGCAGGCAGAGGGAGAAGCAGGCTCCCCACTGAGCAGGAGCCCAATGTGGGACTTGATCCCAGGACCCTGGGATCACAACCTGAGCCAAAGGCAGTCCTTAACCAACTGAGCCACTCAGGAGCCTCTCAGAACAAATTTTTTAAATTATATTTTAAAGACTTTGAGAGAGGAGCACAAAAGAGGGGAGGGTCAGAGGGAGAAGCAGATTCCCCGCTAAGTAGAGAGCCTGATGCAGGGCTCCGTCATGGGACTCTGGGCTCATGACCTGAGCCGAAGGCAGGTACTTAACCAACTAAGCCTCCCAGGTGCCCCTCTTAGATCAAAGTTTTATCTAATAACACAGCTAACTTTATTTCCAGAAGAATTGGCTTTGAAGCACACTGTTCTTTTGTCTTATTTTTAAGATAGTTTTTCTGGGGGAAGAAAAATGGATGTTTAATGATCATTAAAATACTCGTTGCTACTTAGAAAGCTAAAATGCTGCTGCAAGAGTTGTAGTTAAGGTTCTCTGAAATGTCTAAATTTTTCTAAGAACATTTTCAACACTTTTAGCAATTTTGTTTATTCTAATAATCTGTTTTTATGAATGCATTTCCTCTTTCAGGCCTTCAGTGGTGGCTATTATAGAGGTGGGTTTGAACCCAAAATGACAAAACGAGAAGCAGCATTAATACTAGGCGTAAGGTAAAGAATTTCTAATATTTGTAACATTTTTCTACAACTCTAGAACTATGAGCAAATATAAAAAGACCTTTTATTAACAGTCATAAAAGTGTTACATACATTTTAAGATCTAAACACTCCCTACAAAAGTCCAATGAGAAGGCACACTGGCACATAAGCACTTTTTAATTCACTGAAAGATAGGCTTTTAAACCAATAACAACAGTGCACAATGTTGTTATAACGTTTTTTTGTAGTGAAAATCTCCATTTCCAGAAACTTAAGCATGCTTTCCTTTTAAAAAGTCCAACTAATTTTTTAGTGTTTTATTTGAGAGCGAGCCTGAGAGTGGGGAGGAGCAGAGGGAGAAGCAGACTCCGTGCTAAGCTCAGAGCCCAGGGTGGTGCTCTACCCCAGAATGCCAAGATCATGACCTGAACCAAAATTGTTAAGTCAGAAACTTAACCGACTGAGCCAC
Organism: Taxidea taxus jeffersonii; assembly: GCA_003697995.1. NCBI lineage: Eukaryota > Metazoa > Chordata > Mammalia > Carnivora > Mustelidae > Taxidea > Taxidea taxus. The sequence goes on along the minus strand of RCUC01143529.1, from coordinate 25,591 downwards.
CCAGATGCCCCTCAACTAATTTTTTAAGAATGCTTTATTTGGGGCACCTGGGTGGCTTGGCTCAGGTCATGATCAAGCCCCAGGTCCTAGGATCAAGCCCCATTTCGGAGTCCCTGCCCCCTGAGGAGTCCGCTTCTCCCTCTTCCTCTGCTCCTCCCCCTCATCCCTCTAGGGCTCTCAAATAAAATCTTTTAAAAAAAAAAAAAAGCCTCATTTTCCTAAGGAGCTATTTAGTGCCCTCATTCAGATCATCATCCTTGTAGGTTAGGAAGAGGTTCCTCAACCACTTTTCATAGTGCTGTGTCCACATTGACTCCAGTTTCACAGTCACTTTAATTAGCCTTTGTGTACAATTTTTTTATGTGATCCAGAAGTAAACTCTATCCTTTTCTTTTTAAATTAGTCCTACTGCCAATAAAGGAAAAATAAGAGATGCTCATCGACGAATTATGCTTTTAAATCACCCAGACAAGGGTAAGTAGTCATTAAATTTTTGTACATGTTTTTAAGTGACCGTTACTAGTGGAATAACTTAATTCTTGGCTATTCCAAAGGAAATGCCTAAATCTATGTGAGCACTGTTGCCTAGGCTGGATCCATCCATTTTCCAGTGTCTTAAAAGAATAAATTCTGAGTGAGAAATTTATGAATAAGCTTACCTAGTAACTACTGTAATTTTAAAGTAGTGATAATCATTACCATTTTCAGATCTGCAATAGTGATAAAATATGACTTCTGCCAGTTTAAATACTATCAATATTGCAGTTTTTGGTTGGGTGGGAGGATCTATATTATTAAAGGAAATGTTAAGTTCCAGTTAAGGAAACTAAAAACTTAGGGTTTTTTTTCTGTCCATTTAGACTTTTGAACTAGAGGTTACCTGTTTAGAAACCCATTAAGATTTGTTTCTGATACATTTCTAAGCACACTTGGCTGTGTTGAAAGCAAGTAATTACAAGGAATAAAAAACTACAGACCTAAAATCCATGTTCCACTGCTCAAAAAAGGATAGGCCCTTCATTAAGAATGTTTTGAGTTTAAACATGGCTGTAATTGTTTGGTATCAGACTGCATTAGCCCCCTTTACAAAATTTAGCTTCTGTTGGAGGGCTTCTGATTTACATTCAGTGTGGAGCCTATAAAGGTGTATTTTCTTATTGGGATGTTGATGCTTGCTGCTCTGAGAACTACATTTTGAGAATCAGTGCTCCAGCATAGTAGTAGGAAAGCACCCATAGGTATCATGAAGGCACAATTAATAATGGGAACAGAGAAAAACTGTGAAGGACAGAAAAAGAGTGGGGTCTTTCCAACAAAGCTCAGAAACCTCTGAGAACCATGTTTTCAAAGTAACATGGTACAGTAAATTCATGTTCATTTACTTCTAATCCTCATAAATAGTAACTTACACTATTTCAAGGTCACAAATGTGGGTTTTTTTAATTGTTTCTACCAGTTCAAGTTTTTAAAGGTGTCATTTATGTGGAAACCTTCATGTAAATTCATTTCCCATTGGCCAAATATATTACCATACAATTTGGTCACGTGGTTGCTGTCATGGTTATTTTAAAAAGTCAAAATATCATTTCTGCTAATTCTACCTCCCAGATAAGCAATAGGGATCCTTAAAACAATAGGTTTTCACCAAGCATAAATTGAGAAGCCATATTAAAACTATTCCTTTTTTCTCTTTCTATAGGAGGATCTCCCTATATAGCAGCCAAAATCAATGAAGCTAAAGATTTACTAGAAGGTCAAGCTAAAAAATGAAGTAAATGTGTGATGAGTTTTAAGTTCTTGTTAATGTATACAAGTGTTAGCTTTTTATAATAAAATGCCTCAAAGCTACAAATTTTAAAAATGATTTAGTACAAACTAAACCAAAGGATTGGTAGAAGTTTTTTCTTTGAATGTGAGGATTTTAAATCACATTATAGAATATTTAGAGATTTAACATTCAGTTATTACAGAGACCATTTGAATAGAAATAGACCTTCTCTGGCTTTGAAGGAGCCCCCAATCTAATGATACACTGAAAAATTGGTAATTAAAATACAGTGTGATCCTATGGTGGAATGTACACAGGTTGTTATAGGAGGGATTCATCTTATTGGGAGAAAAGGCTGCTCAGAGTTCAGAAAATCAACCCCATTGCTTGGAACCTTAAATTTAAAAGTGAGAGCCACAGCCTTGACTTTAAGAAATATAACTATACCCCTATCTATATATAATTGACATAACTTACATTTGATACATTAAGAACTGTTAACAGTGTAAGATTTGACAGCAGAGGCCTTATTTCTAATCAAGAAGTATTTACATTGTATTGAACTAGCCACTTGAACTGAAAGTTTATAAATTATTGAGGGTTTTTTAACATAAGTTGTTGCATTTGTTATTAAGCTTAAACATAATTAGCAAAATCAAAAGCTGGTATGCTCTCATTTATGGAAAATATTCAGCATGGACTATTGAATTTATAAAAAGTCACATTTAAATAACATTTATGGTAAGTGGCTGAGATTATTGGGCTAACATAAAATATAGAAGGATCTGAACCAGAGGATGTGTGAAGACATTTGAAGTAAAAGTCTGTGGCCTCTAGCAGGAATATTATCATTAGCTCTAAGATGGTAAGTCATACTACCTATCTAAACTTTACCATCTTGAAAGTTCATATTAATGGAGAATACAGGACTCTCAAGGTCAGTTAAGATTAGTGGCAGTAATCCTGTTTGGTGTTGGAATGTGTTTACTGGCACTTCATATTTGGGTTATATCTGTTCTTTATTTTCCACCATTTCCTTAAAATCTGATTAAGTCTACTTATTATGATTTAGAGCAAGAAAAAGCACCAGCCATGGCTTTTATGTAGAATAAATCTTTCTAGTTATTTCTAGAGATAAGTGATATGAAGGTACACTTTGTTACTCAAAATAGTAATGTTTTATGAAATTATATGAGAACACTGAAATGAGCAAATCCTGAACCATGTATTCATAGGGGAAATAAAGGTTCCTCTGAACCTCTGGGTATGGTTTTATCAGGCTGTCAATATTTAACCTTGTTTGATATGTTTCTAATTAAAGACACCGTATATTTGATCCATTAACATTAAACTTAGAGCCAGCACTTACTCCTGTCATTGCATCACAGCCTTCTTGTGTTTAGGAACATTAGGCAGCATTTCATTAGGCTCGAAGGCCATCTTAAACAGGAAAATCACCAATAAGCACAAAAATGTGAAAAACTCAGCATTAACTGGACCACAGAAGGGATGTTTATCTACAGTATGGTAAAATAAGGCAAGCATCACTTTGGGCATTGGGTGATTTAAAATGTTCACCATTCTGCATGTCCACAAATGAGCAGGAAAGTACCTTGAGTATTGATTTTGGGGCTACAAATTTTAGCAAGCAGATGAATTTGCAAATAAGATTATCTGCTGATAATGAGGCTCTATTTTGGCTAACTTTTGTTTCAGTCTCTTGGACTAATCAAATTTAAGAAGAGATATTATCAATTAAAGGTTAAAAAAGCAAATTTTTTAAAGACAAATAGGAACTATGGGCTAGTATACCCAGAGGCAATGAAGCATTAACCCTAAAAGGGAAAATGTCATGTAGTGGGTATATTTTCAGGTGTTTAATGCAATTAGCACACCTGTTTTAAACCATCTATTAAGACAATGAAAAATACTTCAAAATAACATTCAGGAGCACAACAGAGCACGTTTTTTCTGTCATAGTAATGTTTTATTTCCTCTAGGCTTACCTTTAAATAGAAGAATCCACAGTTCATGGTAGATTAAGCCAAACCTACCATTTTTCTTGGGAAAAAAGTCACCTTTGTGAGGGTGACTTTCTAGATCATAGTGGGTAACTGGTTCAAGTATGATCTGTGTAAGAGAGCCTTCATCTTTCAATGTTTCTTTTTTTTAAACAAAATACTTGATGTGTAATGTTATTATTGGCTACTTACAGTGTACTAGCATTGTGCTGTAAGCAAACATTTAAGTATGTTTTACAAGTAAGGAAACAATAGCGAAGTTAAGTAATGCCCAAAACAGTATTCTGGGTGAGAAGGCTGATCTTTCTCAAACCTAAAGTCCACGTGTTGTTAACCTGCACCGTGATACCTGTCACAATCTTGGTAATCAGGGATGGTGTATCCCTTGGTGGTAATGAAATTTGAGTCTGAGTTGTCATTACACCTTTGGCTTGGGGCCTTTTTAATCAGTAGGTACTCAGACTTTTTCTTCTTCAAGGGGGAGGTAGGTATGCACACAGCACTAAAAGATAGGAGGTGCAGGTTTCAAGTCAAACTTAGTAATAGCCAGGCTTTGAATATACTACCTACATGCTTAGGCTTCTGCCTTCCCATCTGTTAATGGCCAATCTAAAAAGTGAGAGTTCCTCCACATTTTAGGGGTAGGGAATCAAAAAGAACAAATTATTTCAGAGGTTACTCTGAACTGATGAAACTGTAAGCAAGCCCTGGAGGTCTTCTCCAATTTACTATGTTCATTTGTAACACGATTCTCCCTTATTAGTCTTGAACATGTAGGTTATAGGAAATTCCTATCCACAGCCTTAATGTTAGATCTCACAAAGCCGAGATTTAGTTCCCCTTCTTTGTCCATTCCATTTTGCCTTCCGGGCTTCTGGGTTGACATTACTATAGGAGTCCTATGCTGCTTTGTAAAAACTGCTTTGCTGGTAATAAAAGTGGGCTATAATGAGTGGTCCTGGAAGTTAAATCTTTTCCCACTCTTAGAATTTTAGGAAAATTATCTTGCCTTCAAGATTTCCAAATGATGGGAATACCTATTGAAACATCAAAGAAAAAAAAAAGTATAGTTACATAAATCAGTATCCCAGAACACCCAAACCATTTAAGAAACAATTGCAAACTTGTATGGAAACAGGTGGAGAGGCACCTGGGTGGCTTAGTTGTTAAACTTCTGCCTTTAGCTCAGGTCATGATCCCAGGGGTCCTGGAATTGGGCCCCGTATTGGGCTCCCTGCTCAGGGAGAAGCCTGCTTCACCCTTTCCCACTCCCCCTGCTTGTGTTCCCTCTCTCACTCTGTCAAATATATAAATAAAAAATTAAACAAAAAAACCCACAGGTGGAATACTCATTCTAATTTTAGAAGTTTGATTAAAGGTTTTCTCTACTAACCTTAATTTATAACGAAAGCAAAAAGGGTAGCTAGAAAAAGGCAACTAGAAAACCACTAGTTGGAAGGTATTAGGTTAACTAACATCTTATTAACACAATAAAACCCTAAGCATGTTGAACTGTGCCACACTAAAAAGCTGTATTCAGCATATTGAAAATGTATGCCCTACCTTAAAACCCTGCATCAGAAATAATTCTTTAAAAAATTCACTCAGGCATAGTGGTTCATTTAGAATTGGAAAGTCAGGTTTTAAGTTTCCACAGTTCTGGCTGGAATACAGAATTCTGTTTCAATGGGAGAAGAGTAGGATAGAAAAAAATTAAATTTGAGGTAAAGTATAAAAACACTATTTAAAATGCTAGAGTGGCTGGTTTTGGTTATAGAAAGAATCCTGAACTGAGAATAACACTGAGTACCAGGAAACTTAAATGACCTAAGCTCTGCTTTTTTTTATTTTGGCAGTTGTTCAGGGTTCACTGTGTCTGCTTACAGCTAACTGTTGCCTTAGGAACAGGATATAGGAAGAGCTTCTATACAGCGGCACCTGGGTGGCTCAAGACATCCAACCCTTGGTTTCAGTTCAGGTCATGATCTCATGGGTTAAGGGATCAAGCCCGGAGTCTGCTTTAAGATTCTCTCCTCTGTCTCTCCCCACACTCTTACTATCAGATAAATAAATCTTAAAAAAAAAAAAAAAAAAAGGAGGAGCTTCTTATTCAGTGTTACCAATTAGTCCAGTTACTATGGACCAATTACTATGGACAAAGTCCATAGTACAGTGTTTAGGTATAATCTGGATTATGTTAACACTTGCTGTTACTTCATTCAGTACAGTTAGTTAATGGAATTTCAAACATAACGTTCAGATTCTTTCTTTACAATCTGATAATGGCAGGTGGAAAAATGAAACTCTACAAGGTTGAGGCAAAAGCTCCAGGCAACAAGACAAATTCATTTATCTACAAAAAACTATTCTCTTTAATACTCTTAAAAAAAAAAAAAAAACCTACTTTTGACAGTCCAAGTAAAAGAGGTACAAGATATTTGGAAAATATCTCTGTAATTTCACTTCAAGAAAAACATACCAATCACTGAAACACAAATTTAAGAAGCTATTCACTAGTATACCTAATAGTGGGGCTTTTAAGACTGGTAATGTCAGTGAAAAATATTCTTGCCCTTGCTTTTTTTCTGTCTTTAAGATTGCATAGTGCATTGGGAATGTCTGGGTTAGATACACAGAAACTCCCAATTCTGTACACCTATATCTACAATCTTCAGATTATCAGAAGAAGAAAGAGGCAAGCCCAATGGACTGGTAGAAATCCTCTTACAAAGATTATAGCCTGCATTGTAGCTTATACCTTATTTGAGTACTTGAAGTAGTAATATGGAAGGTACATATGATTCTGAATCTAGAGCAATCCACTGATAAATAATAAACCCTTCTTACAAAATGTTATTTCCTTAAAGAATGTACATCCCTCGTCGAGAAATAAGGGATTTTCTGGATGATTAGGCTCTTGCTTGGATTTCTAGAGTAAATGATCATACTTAAAATGTATTTAGGTTGAGCCATAGGAAATTGCCACTTTCGTGGGTCAAAAATGGTCCACTACTGGCAACTTCCTATGGCTTAACATAATTGACTTATTTTCAATCAACAGTTGAGTGCAACTTCAAATTACTACCACTTGGCAAAGTTTAACTATTATAGACTGTGATTGTTGCTTTATTGCAAATCCTGAAATAAAACCCCAATATTATCAAAGGTTGTAACTACTATCCATTCAAGAACACTTCCTAATAACTAAAAATTTTAAAAAGGAATCACCAAATTCACTATACCAGATATCCTTTTAAAAGGTATGGGGATCCAAACTGTAACAGCAGAGATAGGAAACTGAGTGAGGCTTCACACCAAACATCCTTTTGCCTTTTGGAATTTTGTCAAACACACAAATCCAGTTCAAATTCAAGTTCCTTGAGGCCTTCTAGAAAATCCAAGTGTAAAGTCTGCTTTACCGTCATCCCAGTAAAATCATCCAACACAGGACTTACTTCATTATAGCTAGTTGTCAATTCATCTGTCCTTATAGACTAAGCTTATTGTAGACATAGCCTATGAGAAAACTAGGTTGGTTTCAACCTCAAAAAAGGGCATTATCTGTGGGAAGACAAATGGTACAATTTCCCAATCTAACTGCAACATTTAGTTTATATGCCAACTCTGCAGAGACCTTTCTCAAGTTATACATTCAACTCACAGGAAACAATACCTACAAACACTTGTGACTTAGCATGAAGATGATGGATCCCAGCAACAAAAGAATGGCTGACATGGAGACCTGGAATACAAAAAAATACCAGCTACTTTGCCTCTTCCTCACTAGCTTACTGTCATCTGTTCTTAGATTACTTTACTTATATATACTTTTTTTTTTCCCAAAATCATTCAAGTGATCTCCCTCAGCCTGGTTCTAAGGAATGCCTGTTAGATTTTCATGAACTCACCAGTTTGGTGTGCTGCTTCTCAACTCCACATTAAAATACACAACTACTTAAAAACTGGTGTACTCCTACTATAATTTTACCAACAGTGACTGAGCTATCAACAAAACCCATTTACACCATTTTGCAAGTCTTAAGCTCACTGAAGGCTTTAAAAAGGTAATTCCAGGGCACCTGGCTATCTTAGTCGGGAGGGTATGTGACTCAATCTCAGGGTTGAGAGTGAGTCATACATTAGGTATATACATTAAAAATAAGATCTATAAAAATGAATAAAAAGGTGATGCCAAAGAAAAATACTAGGCTTCCCAAGGTTTCAGGAAAGTATTTTTGCCCCATATAATCTTAATAAACTTCTGTGGTGACTTCACATAAGTATACTGAACGTGAGGGCTGCACAAAACCTTTATTTTTTATTTATTTTTGCCTGAGTGTCTTGTAGCATGTCCTAACTTACCAGTAAGTTTTCCTATAGCAACAGCTTACCTAACTGGTGTAGTAGTAGCCAAAAAAGATGCACCCCTCAAAATAATTGAAGGCTACCTGAATCAACAATGGTTACTACCTTCAGGGAGTGGCCCTTTTCACTTCTAAATCAAAGTGTATTGTATTTTACCCCGCAGAAAAGCCTATTGTAGGGAGTGTCTGGTGCTCACAGTCAGTTAAGCATCCGAATCGACTTCAGCTCAAGACATGACCTCAAAGTTCTGAGCTCAAACCATTAGGCTCTGTGCTGGCCCTGTGAAGCCTGCTTAAGATTCTCATTCTCTCTGCTCCTCCCTCTCTCAGAGGAAAAAAAGGCAAGCCTATTAGGGTTCTACAGTACACAAGCCATGAGGTTTAGTCACTTGTAAATAATGAAATCTTGATACTTCTTTCCTAGAATATGGTTTCTCTACTAAAGAACTGCTTGCACTATGCCCATTTTCTAAGATGGTTTTTCATTACTTTCTCAATGAAACAATCTTTATGAAAGAAGGATCTTAGTAAAGTCTATTCTATGTGAAAGAAAATGAAAAATCATTTTTTATTTATACCGTATTTACACCAATTTGGGAATTCTCATACCTTGTAATTTATCTATAACCCTATTACTGAAGAGAAGAAAAAAAGGCTAACAATTGTACTTCTAACCTTTAGTGATTTAAAAAAGGTGTCTGTGGGTTAAGTTTTTAAAAATCAGGATATGCAATTATTTGATACTGTTACTCAAAATTCAAGGACTGCCCTATTCATACCACATCTTTCTTACAAATTCTGTTACTAGGGTTTTAGGAAAAAGCATGTTAATACCATCACACCTTAACTTCAGTGATAATAAATTTGAGGTCGGGGTTATATGGACACTGCCCTGGCAAATACTACATTTTTAGCAGTACCTTGAACTGTCTTTCAGTAATTATAAATTAACTAAAATCACTCAACAGTTTTATGTACATAACAAACTAAGATTATGCACATAAAAAACTTTTCAAACACCAAATGACAGACAGAAAGGACTGTCTTTCTTGCTCAGTGGTCTGTGTATTTCTATGGGGGGGAAAAAACCCTCCAGTAAATCCACACCTGATATGACCTCACATATATCTGCATAATTATTTTATCATTGTTGCTCTGAACACACTTTATGTGAAGTCTTTATCCTCCTAAAATTAAGCCATGTGGCTAAAATACATACAAAAAAATACAATCATTAATATGACACCGTTCAAAATTACTTGAGAATCAGAAACCGAGTTAATGGTCTATTATTTAAAAATTGCTCACCATAATTATTTATAAAAATAATTTTTAATAAATTATCAAAGGCCAAAACAAAATTCTGGATTTACCCCACTGCCTTCCAAAAGTTGCCTTTGATAAGATTATAAAGACTTTATTAGTATCAAGTGTATGATCAATTCCCTAAGCCAATCTATTCTAACAGACTAAATTTTAAGTGCTAAGATTTCAAAGGATTCATTACAAAATGATTAACTAACCAATTAATATTTTAATACTATTTATGAGCAAGTGTAAATGCTTTTTAAAAAGCAATCAACTATTCTAGACCTATTACTAGCTCCAACAACTTTGCTACATTTGGTATAAAAAGTAGAAAGTTAAAAATCAGCAAATGGAAGATCAAAGTTTATTTACTACCTGCATACAAAAACATATTGCACATCAAACAACCAAAATCAAAAAAAAAAAAAAAAAAAAGAGAGAGAGAATAAAGAAAAAGAAAGAAAAAAGGAAAAGATACTCTACTGAAGACTAACATGTACTTTTATACAGAATAAACCTCCTGGAAATTGATCTTTTCAGTAGTTCAGGTTATGTCTGAAATGGACATGACTAATTCAGCTTAGTGTTTTAACTAAAGCTATGTTTGATTTTTAAATACTGTACACTTTAATAAATAAACCAAACAAAGCCTCAATGTAGAACAGTCACTGCCAATATCACCCAGTGTCCCTGCAGATGAGAATGTAACAAATGTATTCCAGTGGTCTGCAGATTTTCCTCCACATACAGCATTTAAAAAACACATTAAAACAGACCAGTTTCCAGACTAAACTAATGGAGAAATTACAATTCAGTGCAAAATATTTTAGACTGCATTTCATTCTAGTTTTCCTCAGGTGAAGAAGTGGTTGCATATTATTAAAAATGTAACAAAAGCAGCTAATGCTTTCATAAAGAATATTACGTTAGGGATCCCATCCCTCCCACCTCCCCCCATCTCTGCCATATTTGGAAAACAAAATAACATTTCCTATAGCCAGCAACTTTTTTTAATGTTACATATACTATTCTCAAGGCACATCTGATGATATATTTTATAACACAGTAGGTGTCAAAGTATGTTTAACATATGATATCTTCAGGATCCCTCCCCTTTCTGAATTCCAAATGGAGGAACTGAAAGTGCGATGTAAAGACTGGCGATCCATATTCTATCTTTGGCAAGCTTGTACAAGCACTATTGTAAAATGTAATGTAAAAGAACTGTAAACTAGGAACTTCTTCAGTTTATGAAACACCATTCAGGACTGCTGCTTCTTGAGTGTTTTCTTCTTTTAAGGTATTAATCTTTTCTTCTCCTGGAGTACGCTGTAGCTTAGAAATTTCATCGCCAGAAGCACTAGATGGGCCATTTATTGCCTTTTCTGAAGGACCATGCTCTTCAATCACATCTTTTGCCTGCCAAAGGGAGACAACTTTTTCAACTTCTTTATAAATGAAATCTACAGCTGAGGAGGAAAACAGCTATATAAATATTAATTAGCTAATAAATCATTTTAGTTTCATAACCACATTGGATCAAAGAATTAAAATGTTAAATTTTCAAAGCATATACCAATGTACTCCACCTCTATTGGTCTTTCAACTTCTATCTCTAATACCTAGCAGTGCTAAATTACAGAATAATCTGTACTTGTTTACTGAAAATTTGAACCTAATTTTAACCACTGGAAAGCTCACCATGTAAAAGACATAAAGTTAACAAACACACCCTAAGCAAATAAACACCTAATTTACTCACCTTTTTTTTTTTGAAACTCATTTACATTTCAAATCCCTTAAAGCATTTAAAGAATTGAAACTTAAAAGGTCTACATCCATCACTGAGAAGAGGTATATAAGCCTACTGCTCCCCAAATTAAACCAACAGTCTCCATGCCCAATATCTTTGGGTAGACTGAATTTTACAAATGCTATTTGGAATTTTAAATGAAAAGTATTCCAGGCTCAAGCATGCATATCTTCGGTTACCTGGGGCCAAGAACAAAATCAAGAGTAGTCTTTAAAGTACTATTTGTCAAAAAAAAAAAATAATAATAATAATAAAATAAAATATTTGTCTAGTTGGGGAAACAAGTGATCGATCATACAGTAAGTAAAGAAGTAAAAATAAAGCTAAACCATACCAAAACAAAACAAAACAAAAAAATACAAAAAGCAAAAACAACAAAAACCTACAGGTTAAATTCTCCTTACCATTTCTTTCTTGTTTTTAGCCAAAGTTTCCCTTGGGAGGTTTCTTTGTCTGCTCTGAGACTCAGCTCTAGAAATATAATCTGCAACTGTGACTGTTGAAGATGAGAAAAAAATTACAGGTGTTGAAAAATATTTCTAAAGTTTATTTATGGATAAAGAGTAATTTTACTTTTAAGATAAACTGATGGTGGGTAACCCAATTTCAAAATTTTAAGCTGGGTACCACCTCCAACCAAAAACAAAACTTGAAAAATGTGTCTTGTGATTTAGTGCTGACAATAGAAAATTCCAAGCTGGAGATCTAAGGAAGCCTATTAAGTCTACTTTCACAGAAATCCAGCCATTGCTTCTGACTGACTCTACAGTTGTGGGATAAAGTTTGATACAGAAATCCACAACCAGGAATAGGAAATGCAGCATTCTAAGCCCAGTATTTGCAATTCTCAGTGGGGAAAAAAATGGGGCATATCTGGTGCAAATCATGGTGTGCTATATATACTTCGATTTTGAAAATTTCATCAGATCTGATTTACTCAAATATTGGTTGTTTTTTGTTTTTTGTTTTAAAGCCTAAGTAAGATATCCAAGTGTGGTATTTCATGGTTCCTTTTTCACATTCCACAGTAGAAACCATTCTGAATGATCTAAAATAAAAAAAACTACAAGCCAACTGAAGATGGCAAACCACCACCCTAAAAACATGGACAATGATCCTGGTGGGAAAAGGGCCACCATTAATTCAGTAACCACCTGTTCCCCACTTTGACAATCTTTCAAGGGACTGATTGAAGTGTTATGTGTGTTTGCAAGGACATGGATGGCAACAGTGATATAAGACTAAGCAAGCTAACACTCTTCTGTCAACCCAAGTGCAACATCTCTGTTCTACAGGTACTCAGGCCTCACTTTATACCTCAATCCTTTCTCTTTAGGACTTACAACTTAGAATTTAAATTTGGAGAAATATCAAAATAACTGCTCTCTTTGGAAGAATTATCTTCTACCAGAAACTGGGGAGGAAAATCTCTCATTATATGAAATATAGTGTATTTTAATTTACAGGATGAGAGCAAGTTAATGTAAAGAATGAAAACTCAAGTAAATTTTAAAGTATTTATTAAAAGTCACTAGGGGAGAAATGCTCCATCAGGTTCAGATTATATGAAAATAAATCATTTTGATAAAGAAGCTGGATGGTATTTACAATTCATTTTTTGTGACCACAAATTAACATAATACTTTTTATAAGTTCCAAAATTTTCTGAGACTACTAAATGAATCTTAAATTTCAAAGAAACCACAATTCAGAATACAAATCATTTATAAAAAATAGCACCAAATAAAGATGTTTCCTGTCTAAAACTGCCTCTTTTCTTCCAAATTGTAATTTAGAGCTTTAAAAAAAAATCTTCATTTAAATCCACTGTTAATTTATAAATACATTTAGTAATAGTTTCCAAAACTGGGAAGAGGAATACTATCAAATCTATTTCATTATTATGTCTACATACATGGTAGCAAAACCATCCTAGAAATGATTTCTAGTTTGGGGAGCACCTTAATGAATTAATTCTGTTCCTATACTTCAGCCCTCAGTCACACCTGAAGAACTCAGCTACTTGGAAAACATGCTGCACAAATTTATTGCTAAATTTGAGTATGTGACAATTCTTAGAACCCTTCATCCACTACGTACACGCACAGAATAGTATACTTTGATATGGGTATCAACTAAATTAAGAGGCACTTAGCTGGCAAAGTAAAAAATTACAGCACCCCTCTGCCATAAAGGGAGGTACAACCAAAAACAAACTAAGGTGACTCAAAGCCTGTTTAGAGCCAGTCCTTATAATAACTAGCCACTTGAAAAGACATTAAAGATTAATATAATACAATTCCTAGGAAAAAAGGACAGCAATTTGTGCAGCAAAATTTGGACTGTTGAATTTCCTAAGGGGCCCAAGTAAATCAACTGGACAGAAGTGTATATAGTCACTTTCTAAGTATAATAAGGAATATTTACTGCTTAATTTACACTAAAGACAACAAAAAATTTTGAGTAAATGAGAACAAATGAAAAAGATTGTGTATATAAGGGAATGTTCATATTTTTAGATGAGGCTACTTTTTTCTAGAAGTACTGACAGGAGCAAGGAGAAAATGATGCACCTGTTCCATTGATGCTATCTTAGGGGACTTTTTAAAAGGTTTTAGGGGAAGGAAAGGGAAGGCAGGCTAGGAAGACAAGGATTTCTAAACAGGAGAAGCAGCAATTCCAAGAACAGAGTAAAACAGGAATAAATGTAAGTATGGAACAAATCATCAAGTTATTGGATACTCCAAATTACTCAAGTTTCACTTAAATATCACACAGAAATCTCTCTGCCTCTTCTTTAACACCACTATGTTTTTTATGTCCATTGATTTGGTTAAACCACCATCCACCTAATTAACAAAATTACATTGTTCTTTACCCTATGTTAAGCCCAAAACGATAGTCTGAATTTTCTTATTTATAAAGTACAGCAGTATTCACTGCCATGCCAACTTTAAACAATGTAAATATGACCTCTTGATCCAAAGATATTTCTAACACTATAGAGAGAGGGAAGAGAAGGGAAAACAGTAAGAAACATTTTCTGGAAACTTTCTGTTTTTGACAGTATTTAATTCCTTTTAAATTTACAACTATCTTTAAAACATGAAGTTTTCTTCCAGAATGGGAACACCTTTAAACCAATTTTCCCAAATGTCTCTACAACCACTAAACTTAAAATATTAAAGATACTTGAATTTACATTCTTTGGGGAAAACACATTCAAGAATTTGCCTTGGAAAGAATGCAGAAATTGATTAGTTTAAAAGGGGTTTATTTTTGGTGCACACAATTTCTTCATTGTGAATATACACATGATTCTCTGTATACAGGAAATGGAATTATGTTCAAAATAATATAGACACAGCAAACAAAGTTTCTTTGAAGTCACGAAAAAATATGACTACTTAAACATTTTAAAACTAATAAATAAGTACTATTAATTTGAATAGTTAGTAGGTGTAAGGGAAAAGGCATCACACTACAATAAACAAACAAAACGTAACATGCATTCCTCTTATTAGAAAAAAGACACTTTCAAGTATTTTTCTCATTTATACTTTTTTTTTTAACTGTGGGTATTACAATGCCCACAAAAATGAGGTGCTGAATTCAGATATAGTAAGTGGCACCATGCAAAAGTTGCCCAGTTTTGCCAATCAACCTCAAGCACAATCTACAACAAAGTCCTGGGATGGCAGGCCCAAACTCAAGTATGAAGAATCTGCCAAATGGACAAAATAATGGTCTTCTCAGCAGTATTTCCATGTAAAAAAAATTAAGACACAACATTAGTTCAATTAGACAGGTTACTAAAACATTTACGGAGTGAAGGAAGAATGCATTTTCTTAAGAGTAGTAGTCTGATTAGTTGAGTAAAACAATTTATGCAATGCACATCTTGAATGTATATGCACACGTGTACATGTTAAGTATAATATTTAGAAAGCAGACACATGACATTTTTTTCATGCTTGTGACCTGGTGTTGTCAACAGGTCCACTCAAGTTACCTGGCTGTCTATCTTCTGCCTGACCCCTGAAACGACGCCTGCGGCTACGATTGCGTCGCTGGGGTTTTTTTTCACTATCATCTGTAATTGCAAAATTTACCATGAACTATTCTGACAAAAACAAAAGCAAAGCAAAACAAAACAAAACAAAAAAACAACTTCTTTCCTTCAAAGATTTAAGAATGGGGAAAGAGAACTTTCTAATTAAACAGGGAAGATAAAACAACATGCATTACTGACAGGAAAATAATTTTGTAGCTTTAAGCATTTCAAATAGATTAAAAATGGAACCATCATCTGGAAACTAAGAGGATTTTAAACTCTTAATTGAACAAAGCCAACAATTACCATCATTCAGGAATAAAGTCTTCCTTTCCAATACAATTCAGGGGTTTTTTTGGTTTTTTTTTTTTTTTTTAAGCAAAGTTAACATTTTAGCCCTTTGGAAGTTAATGTCTACTCAATATACATACCTTCACTAGTGTCATTTATAATAAATTTTAAAAAGACAAGCTGAAAGCCCAATTTTGGTTTAGGAATAATAAGAGCATTAAGTGCCTTGCAGTTTGAATATCCATACTGATTTAATGGCATCAAAGGGCACTTTAATAAACCCTTCTGATTTCAAATTTAGCTATATAAATCTGAGAACTAGACACTTCAGACAGACACAAAGCTATCTATCTTGAAGTAAATACTAAGAAAAATTCAATATGCGAATTGCATTACTTTTTTTTTAAAAAAGCGTCATACATTGATATTATACAATACTATATCTTTTCCCTAAGTGCTTACATACCTAGCCCATTTTCATTAACTGAAGCTGTATCAGATTCAGTCATCCCATCCATCAGAACAGCATCTTCATCAGTCCTTCGTCTACGAGACCGCCTACGACGGTTAGTACTGTGATGAGATTCGCTGGCATCAGTGTCTGCAGTCTGATCAGATTCTGTATTATCAAGTAAGCTGTATGGATTGCTGTCTGGATCTTTGAGCACTATATGCATGTCAGAGGCAAGAAATATTTGTTTAAGAGAGCTGCAGTCATTAGTAATGTTTTGATCTATATTGAACAATATCTATTAATGATAAAGAAACTTCAATTCTCCCCCTATATTCTGTATTCAAATAAATGTTTTCTGTATCACTATTTTCCCTGGAAAATAACAAATATGAAGAACTTTAAGTGGCAATGAAAAATTAAAGCAGAAGATGAGCAAATACCCTCAGCTTCCTACCATTTCTTGGACTTCTTTTGAAAATGTATTAGGAAATAGTGTGTTATTACATGCTACTTTTGACATTCACATTCTTAGCTAATCCTGCCCAGAGGCTACAGAAATGAAAATGGAAGAGAAATATTCAACTTTGTCCCCTTTCTGGAGTTCAACGTGTCACTGCTTCTCTGTGCTAATGTTAATGAACCGAAGCAATCAAAACAAGTCTACACAAAAAAGCAAACTTAAGAAAAAAAAAAGGTTCAAATTCTAACTGGTTATAAGAAAGTAGAGAAATGAATATTGACTAGTACTCCCATCTCCAGAAACAAGAGTGAAGGTGGGGTAAGGTGGGGTGAGGGTGGAAAAGGGAAAGTTTTAAGATATAATTCATAAGAAAAAAAATACCCATCTTACCTATGTGCATTTATTGCCTCCACCAATCAAATTACAGAAGAAATTCACCTAATCACGATTTTTCCTTTCTAAGTTTCCTTTGGTAACAGCTAGCAAGCTAGCATCTTTGCAAAAGACACTAAGTTTATCCATTAATCATAAGCACTAGGTAAAGTACATTTATTGTGAAATTCAGCATACTACAATTGTATAAACCCCGGAAATAGCAATGTAATGTAGTAAAATATAGAAAGTACTTCCCTAAATGCCTATCAACTAAACTTGGGGCTTAAAGAATATCACTAGAACTAGAGTACCTTTTTAAAAGCCCCTAAAATTTTGTGATTTGTTCCAAGTTTTTTGTAGTTTGTAAGCAAGTCTGGTGTACATTTAATTATATATATGTATGTTCTATAACATTTAAAATACTATATAAACTTTCATAGGGCATGTTATAACATTAAGAGTGGTTTCCTTAAAGTGGTATACAATAAAAATATGTAAAGGTTGTATCTGATATAATCTAGTCCACATACTGCTGACAATCCTCCCCCCTAAACCATTATGCTAAGAAAAACATTCTCTCAACTCCTATAAAAAGACATGAGTAAAAAGTTGCTTATGCACCTCAGTTTTCAGTCTTCTAGACAGCCTTCTTTACAGCTCAATTCCTCAAACAGTCAAAAAAAAATTTTTAATTTCACAATTTTTCCTCTGTTCCCAAAATAGTACATAGTAAAGCAAAATTTCCTCTAAGTTAACTTTCAATATTAAGTATGTAAAGTTACTTAGATCTTTCTGTGCATTAGAATTTTCTGGGTCTGTCTGGCAAACAAATATATAACCCAAATACTCTATAGAAGAAAAACACTCTAATTACATAAGCCCCCAAAAATTAGAGAAAGAAATCTTTGACTATCAAAAGAGAGAATCAGTCAACCAAAATTTCTCTGATCTGAATATTCTAGCTAACCCTTCACTGAGAAACACCTTAGTTTCTCCTTATCTTGCCATATGCTCCATGACTTTTCTCAATGAGAAGACACTTCCCAAAACGGGTGGCCTTGGGAAATGAATTAGCTTGTATAAAATTATACTGTTTACAAAGTAAGGATGCTGACATAGTATATAAAAGACTACCAGAACTGATGGAGGATTTGCCACCACGTGGTCCACCACGACCTCGACCCCCTGAAACACTTCTCCCTCTTCCTCCTGGGCGTCTCCTGCTGTCACGCTGATGTCGGCTCTCCCGATCATCTTCTCCTGCCAATGACCAATCACTCAGCTCATCCTTACGCTCAGATTCTGTTTCAGAGGGGTTAGACAGCTCAGAGTTTGTACCTTGGGAAAGAGAAGACAGGCCAATTAGATTCCAATTTTTTTTTTTTAAAGGGAAAGAGGAGTGAAATTTTCCAAAATTATTTCCTACAAATCATTATTTTAATAACCCTAACTGGCTGATTCAAAGAAAGCTAAATAAAAACTGAGTTTGAAATTTACTAAGAAACAATTACATGTTAATACTGGATTAGTAATACAGAATCTACTAGTGGGAAATTAAAAACTGGTTTGGATGTGCAGAAATAGAGCCAATACAGTATTATAGAAAACACACAAAACTTTACATATATACATATGCAAGTGCAATTAGTATGGGAAAATAGTAAAACAAATTGGCTAATTTTTGTTTTAAAAACAAATTAGTATAAAACTGTTACCCAATATTTAAAAGCAACTTTAATCATATTTAGAAAAAAGCAACAGTTTAATTGTACTGTGCTCCCCCATTATTTCAGTGATGCTAGGAAGCACATTTTTCACACTCTTAACATCTCTCAAATCACAATGTTTCTTACAATTGATGGTCTCTTATAAACTTGGAGTGTATTTTTAGTGGCTGTACATAAAATAATTATGTTTTACAAGCAACTGTGGCTTAAATTAGAATACACTTTGTGAAATTACAAATTTTAAGAATGCTGAGAACACAACTTTAACCTAACAAAAGAAAAATTCATCATGACTCTAAAGGTTGACAGACCCTTTCTAAGGTTTCAATGACCTATTTTAATACTGACCTTTTAAAAATTTAAACAATGCAAATATTCTATAAAAGCTTGGAACATCATTACTATTATATCACAATTAAAGTGCCAGATTTAGATAACTCAATCATTGCAATACTCACTCCCACGTCTAATATTTAATTCTAGGATGCCACTTCCACCCCTTCTTATCGTAAATGTCCAAATCTATCTCCTTCAGAGCCCAGTTCAATTCCTAGTTTCAGACCAATTTAACTGAAAACAGACCTCTTCTCTCTTTTATTTCCTTAAAAGCAATGTGTGTCTATCATGCAATGTTGTCAGGTGTTGTTTTCCACTTTTCCCCCCTTTGGATTTACAACCCACTTGGTCTATATTTAAAACAGTGGACCTCTAAGTGCCCCCAGACACCTAACAATTCTCTCTTGATAAATGAATCTGTTGCATGATTTTTAAGTTCCTTTATTTATCTCCCAAATAAAAGTAATCCCATGATAAACTACAAGTTCCCTACATTTAAACTCTAGTCACTTGATGATGAAAGTAAAACACAAGAACTCTTCTGATGTACAAAGTAGTATTAAGGTACCCAAAATAAAATTTAAGTTTAACAAATGAAGGAGCCTAACAACTTCCTTTCTCCTTTACAGGTAATTCTTTTTTAGAAAATATGGATGTGGGGCGCCTGGGTGTCTCAGTGGGTTAAGCCACTGCCTCGGCTCAGGTCATGATCTCAGGGTCCTGGGATCAAGTCCCACATTGGGCTCTCTGCTCAGCAGGGAGCCTGCTTCCCTCTCTCTCTCTGCCTGCCTCTCTGCCTACCTGTGTTCTCTGTCAAATAAATAAATAAAATCTTAAAATAAATAGATAAATAAATAATATGGATGTAACCACTCAATTATATAAAAATGATTAATGCACTGGAACTATATTTTAGGGAAAAAATATAGCAAGTTTCTAGTATTCCCAAGTGTCTGGGATTGAGGATCTCACAAAAGAAAATGAATCTCCCAAACATTTATTTCTCCAAATGACAAAAAATTAAATGATGTCATGATTTGTTAGAATAATGGCAATTTATCACTTCAAGAGTCATGAAAACACCTTTTGGAATGTGTAAGGATTTCTCAAATTTACTTACAAGTAAATGAAAACATTACCAAAATGTGAAGATAAGTATTTCATTTTTAAGATTTTTACAAATGTCCCTATTTTATTTTCTCTGGAAAATAGAATATTTAACTCAGTATCACAAGCAAGGAAATTTTTCCTAAACTTTAACCTTAATCTATTATTCTAAATACTTAGGAGGGTGGTCTAAAACATAAATAAGACTTCATTTCATTTCAGCAGATAAGACAGATACTAAAGTCAAAAACAAAAAGGGCTTATTATGTTCTTGCTTTAGCCATATTTTAAAAAGCTTAAATGTTTCTGGGATGGCAAAATGACTTGGCAGATGTTATAAGGTTAAGGATACTGAAGTGGGGGAATTATCATAGATTATTCAGATGAGGCCAAACTAATCATACGAATCTCAGCTGCTGAGAACCAAAGACATAGTAGAACTCTGCAGTCACTGGCTTTACAAGAGGGAGGGCATCACATGCACAAGGAATGAAGGTTGTCTCTAGAAGCCGTTACAGGATCAGATTCTATCCCAGAACCTCAAAGAAAGACTCATAGCCCTACTGACAATTTTAGACAACTGAGGGTGCCTGGGTGGCTCTCAGCTGGTTCAGTGACTGCCTTGGCTCAGATGATGATCCCATAGTCACAAGATCAAATCCCACATCCGGCTCCCTGCTCAGCAAGGAGTCTGTTTCCCCCTCTGACCCTCTCCCATCCTGTGCTCTCTTTTCACTATCTCTCTCTCAAATAAATAAAATCTTTAAAAAACAAAAATTTAGCCCACTGACACTCATGTTTGACTTCTGACCTAGAAAACTGTAAGATAAAAAAATTTATGTTAAGCCTTTAAGTTTGAGATTTGTTAAAGCATCAAAACACTGCTGAAATCACTACAACCACTCTTTTAATTTTGTAAAATATTAAGTTCATGAATCCAAATTTTTTTTTAGAGCTCTAAAATGAAAAAAGAAAACAGCTCTAAAATGATTCATGAAGCTAATCCAATTTTTAATGACTCCAACAAATAAAACCTGTTTTTAACAGAATTGTAAATCAGATTTTCCCCCCTCTAAAACTTCTAAAATCACTCCTGAAGATACTACACATCCTTTTTCAATGTTCATGTACGTTAAACTTAACAGCTAAGTACTATATTTTATCAACTTCAACATGCCATCCATTCATTTTGACTTATTTTTGTGTCTTAAAATGTTGCCAATTAGCTTTAAAACATCACCCACTCTAAGGAAAATACCAACTTCAGAGACACTATGAACAAACGTTTCTTTTTTTTTTTTAAGATTTCATTTATTTATTTGACAGAGAGAGATCACAAGTAGGCAGAGAGGGAGGCAGAGAGAGGAGGAAGCAGGCTCCCTGCTGAACAGAGAGCACGATGTGGGGCTCAATCCCAGGACCCCAGGATCATGACCCGAGCCGAAGGCAGAGGCTTTAACCCACTGAGCCATCCAGGCACCCCTGAACAAATGCTTCTTATACAATTTACATATTATTACCTAGATATCCTGATATTAAGTAGGTAAGAGATGATCTATAACCAAATTCAAATGGTTTTTCTCTCAAGCTCACTTAAATTCAATAGCTATTTCAAGAAATGTTAACACTAGGACCAGTCTGCAAAGTTTCAGAGGTAAGAGTGCCATCTACTGAACAACTTGCATAACTTTCTTCAATCCAGATGTTATTCCTCTACCACTCATTACAACTTACTATCTAACTCATAAAAATTTTACCTACTGTCAACAAAGGCATTTTGCAAAAAGACTGGCCTCATTAGTAAGCTGACTTCCCACAGAGGCTTATAAAAGTCTTCAATGAACTCATCATCCTATCATCGAAAAAGCCAAATATGAGTTTCTGTACTAGTAATCTGTACTTCCAGAATCATTGAGTATAATTTCTCTTTAATTACTGATTAATTGTCAGGGCGCCTGGGTGGTTCAGTCATTAAGCATCTGTCTTGGGCTCAGGTCATGATGATCCCAGGGTTCTGGGTCGAGCCCTGCGTCAGACACCCTGCTCAGTGGGAAGCCTGCTTCTCTCTTTCCCACTCCCCCTGCTTGTGTTCCCTCTCTCAGTTGTGTCTGACAAGTAAATAAATAAAATCCTTAAAAGAAATTACTGGTTAATTGTCTTTTGTAATAAACGTATTTTCAGGAAATATAGTAGTACTTCACAATTTTCTGCCCTTCAAATGTTAATAATATGCACTTACTTTACTAGAATGTTGCTTTCAAGTTTCAATAGTTAACTTTAAATGATAAAAACTATCAAGAAATGAGAACATAGGAATATATGAAAGGGAAGGTATAATTAACCCTTCAGCTACACAACAATGAAAGGCAAATTTAATATAATTCTGGAATCACTAGATGATCCTTCAGACATAAAATCTGGGTGTGGAATCTGCACAATGTAAGCTTTTATTTATCCATTTTCCCCTAAGTGTCTTCTATTTTGGAAAATGCTTATGAATTATTTTTTCTAAAGCAGTTAGCATGAGCACAGAGGAATGGAGAAAAGAGAAGTTAAGAAAAAGGGAAGAGAACGAGGGAAGACAAAAATCAGGTCACTGCTAAGATCCAACTCCAAATGCAGAAAAATGGAACAACTCCAAAGCTGAAGAAGAATAAGTGAAAATTCAGGATTAGAGAATTGTTGACTACCACCATCCACTGGCCCCTTCCTACATGGGCTAGGGCCCCATCCTCACACTGCAATACATTTTAGAAAAATATTCATTTATAAAATGTTAATTTGGTTCTGGCTCTTTAAAAAAGCCCTCATTTTAATGAAATGTTATTTCATAAAATAATTCCAGATGTGAGATATTTATATTCAAAACTGCCAAGTGAGCCAATAAAGTCTATCTTATAAAGCTAGTATAAATGTACTATAAACAACGCTGGCACACTGATTAGCATTATTTTTCATTATTACTTTCCTAAAGAGTAGGCAAAAGATGATTCTTAGCAGTATCATCACCATTACTAGGTTTTGATATGTATACATTTTTGTATACAAATATGTATATAGAAATGCCACCTAGATTTACTCTAAATACTTAGAATAAAAATGATCATGAGCTGCCAACTTAACAAAATGTCAATGTTTGATCTCATCACAAAGCAGCTTGGAACATCATATACCTTTTACTATCATTAACATAAACTATGCCTTCACTACCACAGATATATCTCAAAACTATCTCCTGCCCCCAAAGCAAGACAGAGCAACAAGCTAAATAACACTGAGCAAAAAGTTCTGAAGTGCCTAAACTAAAACGACTAACCAAAAAAAACTTTTTTTTTTACCATAACCGGAGGTGTAATTAGGGCCCCGACGACCTCTGCCTCTTCCACTATAAGACCTAGAACCTTGTACAGAAGAGACGGTACTTTCATCAGTGGCATATCCTTTTTCTTTTTCAGGCCCTCTGGTGGAAGAAGGTCTGAAACCCATACCAATCTGTCGTAGCTGTTCATCAATCTGTAGGCGTTCCATTCTTAGCTGTTCTACTTCCTGTAATAAGCAAAACAAAAAAGGGTAAATATTCTTTGTCATACCATTTTTACCTTCTTAAAACCTACAGTTAAAACTATACTCCCTACCAATCAAAGAAGCTGTGATCTTGGTCAATTATTTGGTAAAATACAACTCTGCACCTAGTAAATACAATTCACAAGGTATCTGCTGACTCAATTCACTAAACATTTACTGAATACCTTAGTAAGCACCAAGTATGCTAAGTGCTACAAAGCATACAATATAGAGAAAAACAAGGACTCTCCACCTTCAAGGGTTATGTTTAATAGACAAGCCTAAAAGAAACTATCTGTTGGTGCTTACAGAGAAGAATAAATGTTTCTTATGCTAAAGCAATATTCACAGTTCGAGTTCTAGTTCTGGCACAATGAAAGAATGAACGTTTTGTTAATTAAATAATTACACGATATTACCAGACTCAGCCCTCAAGAAATTAAAAACTCTGATAAGTGAAATACAGGTGCCATGTATGAGAGGGACTATTAACCTACTTTTCCATCAAAACGGTGACACCTGAGTTGTGGCCTAGATGAATTAGGAGACTTGGTCATTCAGAAACCGAGGTCACACAGAATATGAAGGTAAGGTGATGAGACCAAAGCTCCTGGCTAAGAAGTAGTAGAGTACTGGAAGATAAAGCATGGGCTTTAAAATGCCAAACTGAACGGAGATTATAAACATGAGTTTTAAAAGAATGACATCATAATGTGTGCTTTTAAAATATGAACATAGCAGCATATGAGTGACTAAAAGAAAAACCTACTAGAGACAAGTGCTGAGGGTATCAGAAGAGAAACCTAGTAATAAAAATAGAAAATGACAATTCCAACTTTTAATAATTTACGGGCCATTTCTTTTTTAAAAAATCTTTGCTCTTTAGCAACTCAGATTATCTTAAAAACAATGGTTAAGAATCATCAAATGATGGCTATGGGGTATCACCTCTGATCAAATACCACAGTTACAAAGAAAACCCATCTTACTCCCTGCCCTATTTGCATTTAAAACATCAAGGTAAAAACAAAATGGTTTTAGTAAAACACACATATATATGTAAGGTGATGACAGTAAAGCACAGGAACACAAGTGAGACCATCTCTTAAACAGTAAGGAAAGAATGTAAAAGTTCAGAGAAAAAGAGAAACAATGTGCATAAGACCAGTAATTTTATTATGGCAACGGACCTTTTACTCCTAAATTCTCATGTAAGAGAAGAGGGTAAATCTGAAGCTGAATTAACAAAAATATTTAATAATTTGAAATTTAATACAAATATAAAATTGATGTAATTTAAAGTTTAACATATAAAGCAACAGTGATATGAATGTGAGCAGTATACAAACCTTCAAATAAGCAATATGATACTCTAAAAGAACTTGCACATTTCCGATGCTTTCTTTAGTGCCAACAAATACAAATGGAACCATACCCTGTAAGAAAACACAATATCCTCAGTATTTCATACTTTAACGAAGTTCTAGCCTAAATTTCAGATACGAATATATAATTTGGAAAAGTTTTCTAAAACACAGGGATTTATAATTAAATACTAATCAAGATTTAAAAATAAACTGCTAAGGAAAAAAAAAATCAACATAATTTGAAATACGTTTTCAGTAATACATTGCACACTGCATTTGCCCTACAACTTAAGTATGCTGAAAATTTAAATTACTTTTAAAATACCAGTTTATACCAGATTTCCTAATTTCTAATTCAGTCCTTCTCCACATATAAACCACCTTCTTAAGAAATTTTCCTTCAAACTGGTATAAATTTATAGACCAGACAGATCACCCGGTAGTGATGTTTTTAAAAAGGTAAAACACATTAGGTAGTTTATCCTTAATATGTCCTCACATAACAAAACTGTCAATTATTATGTGTTGGAAGGAGTGCTTCCTGACCATTAACAGAAGTGTCACAAATAAACATTTACGCAA
>ML104982.1:43720-75668 GCA_003697995.1 Taxidea taxus jeffersonii | reverse complement strand
AGGATTTCTAAATTCTACTCTTATGTTCTAGCACCCTAGGAGCAGTCCCTACCTCTAGAACTCCTCCACCCTAATCTTGGCCTCTTCACACTTTTACTTACATAATAGAGGCATAAATCCAGTACCTAAGCCCACTGTAGGAATAAGCTCAATGAATGGAATAATGCTTAGGAATATTTTGAGCATAAACTCTATGCCAGGAAAAGTCCTATATGCCTGACAAAATCCTAGTACTGGGAATATAAGGTAAATATGTGGACTCCTGTCCCTTTGGAGATCCAATGTAGTTTTTATTTGTTTAAAGTCTTCTTCATCACCAGGAAGAAACACATCTAGGGCCTCTGCAGAGAAGTCATTGATCAGTAAGAAGCATAAAATCTCTCTTGGGAATTTCTAGCTATAGTGGTCATATTTGTGATACAAATGTGACTGTTCCCCTCAGCTAATGCAGAGGCCATGGCTCCTTCCAACAGAACAAGGAAAGGGGTCATGCTACTTGACATCTAGGATCAAAGTAAAACATAACCTCTAAGTCCTACTCTTTCCATTGATCTATTACTCCATTCTTTCTTTTTTTTAAGATTTTATTTATTTATTTGAAAGAGATCACAAGTAGGCAGACAGGCAGGCCGAGAGGGAGGGGGAAGCAGGCTCCATGCTGAGCAGAGAGCCTGATGCAGGGCTTGATCCCAGTACCCTTAGACCATGACCTGAGCTGAAGGCAGAGGCTTAACCCACTGTGCCACCCAGGCATCTCTATTTTTCCTTTTTTTTTTTTTTTTTTGCCAATACCAAACTGTCTTGATGACTGAAGATTTATAATAACTCTTGTGGGTTTTTTTTTACTTCAATTTCTTATTTTTATTATTTTTTATTATGTTATGTTAGTAACCATACAGTAGATAAATTGTTTTTGATGTAGTGTTCCATGATTCATTGTTTGTATATATCAATCAGTGCTCCATGCAATACATACCCTCCTTAATATCCATCACCGGGCTAACCCATCCCCCATCCTCTTGTCTCTAAAACCCTGTTTCCCAAAGTCCATTTAATAGTTCTTGAAATCAGGTAGTGTCAGTCCTCAACTCTTTTGTTTTCTTTTCAAACTGCATCATTCATTGTTTTACTTCTCCATATAAACTCTAGAATCTGTTCGTTGATTGCTACAAAATAACTTGCTGGGATTTTGACTAGGAATGAACCGAATCTATAGATCAAGTTGGGAAGGCACGACATCTTGTCAATAGTATCTTCCTATCCATGAACAAGGAATGCTTCTCCATTTATTTAAGTTCTTTGATTTTGGTCATCAAAGTTTTATAGTTTGCCTCATAAAGATCTTGTACATATTTTATCAGATTTATACCTAAGTATTTCATTTGGGGGGATACTAATGTAGATAGTATCCCCTTGTTCATTGCTGGTATATAGGAAAGCAATCCCTCTAAATTCTGACACCAAATGATTTCTTCATTTTTGTTCTAGGGTCAAGCATGTAGATGCTTACTTAACTTGCCATTTGAAGTGTGAAAGATGGTATTTTTAGTGACCTGCCACTCAACAGCATTTAAAACACTGTAAAACAATAAACATGGTAGATGTAGGCAGACCCTTATAATAATTAGGCTATAATCCTGGTACTCATTTCCCAAATTAGCAACCTGAGTAATAACTCACACAACTAATAACAAATATTATAACTGTTGTTAGTGTTTTACAATTTATCAATCTGCTAATATATGCAACTTACCTGATCATGACAAGACACATATTCTCCTCATTTTACAGCTGAGGAAACTAAGCCTCCAAATGGTTTGCTGACTTGCCTAAAGTCACACTGATGATAAACAGCAGTGTCAGAATGGGTGCTCATGTCTTCTGGTTCTAAATTCTACAGTCTTTCCACTATCACTCAGAATTTTTCAATGATTGAGGAACAGTGGTGGGTATTTTCCCAGCTTCTGATATCACTCATGTTCCTTTTTTCTGCTCCCATTTAACATGAAGAAGCAAGGATCTTAAATGTCGGGTTTGCTAATGATTGCACATTCATACCCGCTGAGTGACAGAAATATATCTTGGGGAATTATAGTTTAATAATCCCACAAGTCAGCACATTAATGTCCAGGTACAAAAATAAAATGTATGACTTTCTAAATATGCTTAAGGTTATTCTGAATACATTTGAGAAGATTTGAAGAACTAAAGCCCTTTGCTTTCAGCACTTTAGACTGTCTAGTGAATATACTGCATTCCCACATTCTCATCTTCAGCTATACCTGGATTCTCCTGTATGTAGTTTTCTCTCATTGCCTGGCTTGCAAATTAAACAACAAGAGCGGAGAGTCTGGGTGGCTCAGTGGTGTTAAAGCCTCTGTCTTCAGCTCAGGCCCTGATCCCAGGATCCTGGGATCGAGCCCCATGTCGGACTCTCTGCTCTGTAGGGAGTCTGCTTCCCTTCCTCTCTCTCTGCCTGCCTCTCTGACTGCTTATGATCTCTGTCAAATAAATAAATAAAATCTTAAAAAAAAAAAAACAACAAGAGCAAAACAAAACAAAAAATGATTTCCTCAAAAAACAAAAACAGAAACAAAAACCTAATGCACACATGCCATTAAAAAAATAGAACAAAAACAACAAGATATAGGCTGAAATGTACATTTTATTTTTAAAAATTTTATTTATTTGAGAGAGAGAGAGAGTGAGCAAGCATGGGGGAGGGGCAAGGGAGAGAGAGATGCAGATTCCCCTCTGAGCAGGGAACCCCACAAGGAAGGGCTCCATCCTAAGACCTTGATATTATGACCTGAGCTAAAGGCAGATGCTTAAGTGACTGAGAAACCCAGGTATCCCTGAAATATACATTTTATTTTATTTTTCTTTAATATTTTATTTATTTATTTGTCAGAGAGAGAGAGAGAGAGAGAGCACAGGCAGACAGAGGCAGAGGGAGAAGCAGGCTCCCTGCTGAGCAAGGAGCCCAATGTGGGACTGGATCCCAGGACACTGAGATCATGACCTGAGCTGAAGGCTGCCACTTAACCAACTGAGCCACCCAGGCGTCCCTGAAATATACATTTTAAACAAAGAAAGTCTCCAATCCAGATACATGTAACCAAATAGGTGAATCCCCTCCAAACTAAATAAATGAAACCCTTTTCTTCTTAAATAGTGGATATGGAAGCCTCCATCTTATTTACTTTATGAAGAGAACAATAAGACCAACACATGTGGGATGCCTGCTTTATGCCAAGAATTGTGTCAGATACTTCCACATGTATGGTAGTCTTGGCCAAAACTGCGGGATGAGCTATTACCTCTTTCTATACCAGTAAGGAAACCGGGTGCTCCTGTGACATGCATATAGTCATATAGTTGGCAAATGCTGAGTTGATTTGTGAATCAAAATTTGAAGTTAAATCTGTTTCCTTCTCGGGGCACCTGGGTGGCTCAGTGGGTTAAGCCTCTGCCTTCAGCTCAGGTCATGGTCTCAGGGTCCTGGGATCCAGCCCCGCATCAGGCTCTCTGCTCAGCAGGGAGCCTGCTTCCTCCTCTCTCTCTGCCTGCTTCTCTGCCTACTTGTGATCTCTATCAAGTAAATAAAAAATAAATAAAAATTTTAAAAAAATCTGTTTCCTTCTCTCAAGACCTGAACAGGTTAATTAGATCACCTATTGGCAGAAGAAAAGATTTCCCAAAAGGCTGGGGACGATGAAAGCACAGGACATTTTGTTCTCAAATTCCAATGGCTAAATAGTTTTATTATACGCTGACAACCACTCCTTACTTCCTATCCCATCAGTTGCAGAGAAAGAGGATAGACAAGCCACCTCAATATAAGAAGGTTTCAGAGAAAAAGGGTGATGCTTAGGACTCAAGGACCAATTATTCATTTTTGAACAATATTCCCAATGTTTTGTGCCATGGGGGCATTGCTGATCTTAGGTTAATATGAGACAAGAAATGGTCCCATGAGGGCTAAGGAAGTCAAAATCTCTTCTACTGAAAATTGTGACCAACACTGGCTCACTTCCTGGTACATGTAACTCTCACTAGTCCTTCCTGTGAGTTGAGTCTTTGGAAGTGTCTAGTCTGCCCCTGGTCTTTAACACTAGTCCATCTCACCTCTGTGTTCTATTCTGGCTGGCTCATGAAGGTAACCCATAAGAAATAATACTGATATACAAGGTCCTTCAGAAATATCTTTCTTCCCACTCAATCTCTATTCTACTTAATCATCCATTTCCCAGACTGGTAAACTAAGACAAAGAAATAATAAGAAACCCCTAGCATTTAAATCATGATCTATATGAGATTACATTCACATGGTTGCCTTAAGAGATCCTCACGAAAAAACCTATAAAGTAAATACAGCAGATATTTTTGTAACTTACAGATGAGAAAACTAAGTTGCAGAGAGATAAGTGATTCACTTGGTCACACGCGCAGCATGAGGGAGGGCATGACTGACTGTACAGCTAATGCTTCTCCCCCACTTCGACTGTTGATATGCGCTTCCACTCTCCTAGTCCCTGCTTTGAGGTGTGCCTCTGTTCCCTTTGGTTTAGGCCCCCTTTGGGGCTCCCTTCCCACAGGTCTGCTAGCTCTATCTGGTCCTTCAGTTTTATTTCCTCTGACAGCCTCTGGTAAGGTTTCTCTGCTCTATGTCCCCTGGTCCCAGGTCCTTCTCACTTTAGTCCATCTGGATCCAGAGATGACAAATAGAGAAATATAGACAGGAATCTGTGATTACAATTTATGAGGGACCTTCCTAGAGTCATGCACAGACTGAGAATTTGACAGATATTAATGAACAAAACAAAGACCCTGCTTTCAAGTAGCTTATAAGAAGCAGGGAGAAACAGACAGCAAACAAATAAGTAAAACTGCAAAAAATAATAGAAGGTGATGATAGGTATTAAAAAAGGAAAAACTAGCGTAGGCTAACAAAAAGGGATACTTGGGAGGTGGGTTGGGGAAGCAGAGTAAAGGGCATCAGGGAAGACTGCTCTGTCATAGTTAGGGGTGGGCCTGATGGGAAAGGTGAGGTTTGAGTGAAGACCTGAAATTGCTGAGAGCTGGGAGCCTGGGGGTCTCTGTGGGAAGAGTGCCCCAGGAAAAGACACAGCTAGAGTAGAGAGCAAGGAGATCAGCCTCAGTACACTACCCTCCCTCCAAATGCCCTTGCTCAAAATAACCACCCAGGTACAGGGCAAGTCTTGACAAATGGACCTCAAGAGGGTAAGGTTTGCAAAAACAAGAAGCATGTCAGAAAAGTGAAGGACAGGAGATTCTGCTTTGGTGGAGTGAGGCTATGGAGGAACGCCCTCATTCTGCACCAGAGGAGGGGATACACAACCATGGGAGGTGATGTGCAGAGAACACAGAAAAGATATACCCATTTGACTTTCTTTTAGAGCCCACCTTGCCTGCTCAAAGTGGCTGTGATGGTGAATTTTACATGTCACCTGGACTGGGCTAAAGGGGGCCCAGGTAGCTGGAAAAATAGCATTGCTGAGTGTGTCAATGTGGATGGTTCTGGAGGAGAGTAGCACTTGAATGGGTACCCTGAGTAAAGAATATTCCTCCTCACCAATTCAGCCAGGCATCATCCAATCCAATGAGCCTCAGAAAGAATAAAAAGGTAGAAGAATGGCTGAAATCTCTTTCTCTCTTCTTCAACTAGGATGTCCCTCTTCTCCTTCCCTCAGACATTGGAGCTCCTGGTTCTCAGACCTTCAGATTTGGTCTCAATTATACCACCAGCTTCCCTAAGTCTCCACCTGGTGGCTAGCATATCTTGGCATACTTCAGCCTCCATAATCTCATGAGCCATTCCTAGACTAAACTGTATCACAGCTATCTCTGTATATCCTATTAGTTCCGTTTCCTTGGAAAACCCTCACTAATACCCTGAGCTTCCTTTGGAACTGACAGCCTGAAATTAATCTCAACTGTACTCACAGGGCACACAGGAAGTTGTGCTGGGGTGGCCAGGGGTGACCACGGTGACATCAAGCATGGTCATAGCAACAGCAAGCACTGACTGAACACTGATCACAAGCCCACCCTGTGCTAAGCACTACACACATATACTCACTCAGTCCTTCAAACAGCTCTGTGGGGAATGTCCTAATATCATTCTCTCCTTTTTCAGTTAAGAAAACCAAGATTCAGAGAAATGAGGTAACCCAAGGTGGAGCCGGATTTTGAAGAGCCCTATTTCACTCAAACACCACACAATCCTCGGGGCAATAACAGTTGCCAATACACACAGCCAACTCTCCTCTCTTCACAGAGAGGAAATCTCCACTCCACATTCAACACCGAGCTAGAGACAGCCATCTTAGAAGCATCGTTGGCCAAGGAATGCATGAGTATAGTAAGTGAGGTCAAGAAAGGTAGATGGAGGGGTGCCTGGGTGGCTCAGTGGGTTAAACCCTCTGCCTTCGGCTCAGGTCATTGTCTCAGGGTCTTGGGATTGAGCCCCGCATCAGGCTCTCTGCTCAGTGGGGAGCCTGCTTACTCCACCCTCTCTGCCTACTTGTGATCTCTGTCTGTCAAATAAATAAATAAAATCTTAAAAAAAAAAAAAAAAAGAAATGCAGATGGCTTGAAATAACCCTTCGTGCCTAATGAAAACAAATTCACATTGTCTTCAGCCATCCACATTTGAATAGAGGTGACTCAGATTACTACTGTAGGACAAAAATTCAGAGGAACCTGGAATCCATGAAGGCAACTCATGCCGCAAGCTAGCCCCAGTTCTTTACTGACACCATCATTCATGCAGGTAGAAATCACTTCCACTCAGCTCCATGCGTGTGCACACATGCACATTGTAATATTTTGTTTGCAGATCTGCCTATTTACATAGTTAATTTGGGGTCTGTTTGCAAACACAAATTAGTTTGGTGCAATTACTTTGTGCACGGACATAGAGTTATCCGCTTGAGCAGTTTAACAGCATGGAAATGGCTGCATAGTAGCATATGGCTGTCTATATATAATCACAATATTACCTGCACATATTAGTTACATAACAGTTACATTATAATTAGGGCTGCTTTTAAGCCATTCAAAAGGAAAAAAAAAAGTATTTTAATTAAATCAGCAAGGTGTTTTAAGTGAAGAGAAGTGAGAGAGAGCGTTTATGATTCCCAGCATTCCATCAGCTGAAATGTGACATGCACGTCAGCACCTTTCTGGCTCCCATGTGGGGAGAAGCTTTTCTGGTAACAATACTGAATATTATCTTCCTGAGATCTTGCGCCCAAACAAGGCAAACTGCTCTCGGACTTGCCTGTGGGACAACTTTAGATCATGGAGTCACAGGCAAATGTCAGAGCCAGAGAAGACCTCCACGGTTGTCTGGTCCACCGGACCATCACCCAGAAGAGCCAGCTGAGGCCTGGGCAAGCAGGGTAGCAGACTTGGAGTCACACAGTTTAGTGGGGAAACTGAAACCAGCACCCAGATCACATGCATTATGAGGCTGACTCTAGTACACCACCCACATCATGACATGGCCAGCACACTTTTGAATGGTGACAGAAATACCTCCTTCAGCCTATTTTCCCCCAAATTAGGAATCTGCATGTTAGATACACTGAAAAAATGAAGCAGTATCACACACATTGATTGATAAGCAATGAAAATAAGGGGTTAAAGAACTTATCGTAAGTCACTCAAGCAAATACGTGGTAATATTCAAATTTCTTCACACCACATCTAGTACTTGTGGTTTTAAAGAATGTTGCCTTCCAATGAGAAAACACCATTTAAACATATTATAATGAAAGGAATCAAGCTTTGTCAGTTGAGTTCTACACATACCATTCAACTTGGTGACACTGGGGAAGTTACTGAAACTTCTCATGATTTATCTACAATACTGAATTACATACTTAAATACTTCCTCTGCTTTATATCATGAAAAGGAACATTTTGTCCAACAGGCACTGCATTACCATGAGCTTCAGATTACAAGAGGCAGGAACATAGTCTTAAGGTTGATATTCCCATCTCATCACTGGGTGATATGGGTCAGAATATTCCTTACACCAATTTCCCCCATGCTGCCATGGACATTATTGTCTCCATCCTCTCTTGTGGAGAAAATGTGAACTTGGAGCCTAGGGGAGGAAAGCCACAGGATGCTGTTATTATCACCAGCCCAATTGAGAAGAACAAATATCTCAACATAATCAACATCTTATCTCAAATCGTTTCTGTCCTTCCTCCTCAGTACACCATTTAACACTCCATGCAGATGAGACTAAACATCATTGGTTGCAAAACAGAAAAAACAGACCACAGTAGAACAGGATAAGAGATCACTGGTGTCCATCAGAAACAAATGACCATGTAATAACTCTGTAATTACATGGTAACTAGAACTGATTGAGCCTTAAATTATATCCTTGTCACCTCCGGGTAATGATGCAGTTCTATCTCCCATCTACAGAAAGCAGCAGCACATGGCCCACAGTCACTGAGAGATAAGGGAATTCTTGGTGGATAAAGCAGATTTGCCGCTGCTGATAGGTGATAGAGAGACACACTGAAAGCTGGGAGTTAATGATTTTCCAGTTGAGGCATCACTGCCTTGCCATCCACAGCAAGGCATCTATTATGCAGCCAGTATTCTCCATCGTTAATTGAAAGGATTGATTAAAGTTCCTCAAATCAGAGATGAAAGGAACGGGCTCCTCAACACATGCACACAAAAAGGTTCCACATGTGTGTGGGTTCACACACACCAACGGCTAATGTACACGCCCCCAGCCATTTAATCTGCAGACCTTTGAAACATCACTATTGTAACATTTCACCAAATATTTTAATACTAGGAAGAATAGTGTCTCTTTTTATGCAATATTCTCTCTGGGACCATTATGCAGAGGCATTAAGAAATTCCATGTGGTAGATTATTCAGCAAATATTGTTTGACAGCTGACTGTGCACATAGCATTCTGCTAGGTGTGAGAGAGGAAACAAAGAAGCATAATACTCAATTCTCTCCCTCAAGGATCTGAGTCCACTTACACAAATAATATAAATACGTAAGCAGTTAAACTAGAATGCCACAAGGCAGTATGTAATTAACTGCCAAATGATGGCACAGACAACAAAGCTAAAGAAGTACAGAAAAGAGGGAACTCACTTTGGGATGTTGTAATCATAAATATGGCTTCTTACTGAGTCAAACGCACACCTAAGAAAGCTGCAATATCAAGTTCATTGAGGTCTCTTAGAAAGAGACATTTCAAGTTTCTCTGTATCCATAGTGCTCTCCATTCTCCAAAAGCACAAAATAGATACTTTTTCATTAATGAAAAACAGAAATGTTGGGAGGAAAAAACATCAGAAATACATGCATAAATAAGTTTCACTGTGTATAGCCAAGGTGTTAGGAGACAAGATAAATACTAATAAGCTCAATATTCCTTTAGCATTTGAATGTTTATAATTTGGGTATATATGTAGATAATCTGCCCACAGTAGTAGAGATGTATTCTGGTCAACACAGGGACTTAGCAACTAGGCTAAGACCTAGAGAATTGCAATCACCCAGCTAAGGAAGTACAAAACCCTTAGTCAAAGCCTCCAACCATGTGGCAATGAACATGGGACACAATCCACTGGGGATCAGTGGGGGTACTTCTCTGAGATCATGAGGAGAGACAGAGAATCTATGAGTCTCTCCTTGTCCCTCTGCCCCTAAGCTCCCAACTTTCTAACTGCTATTCTTAACTAGGTGTTAAGAGAATAACAACTTGATGGGAGTCATTGTACAGCTATTGCTGAGGGGTAATCAAAATGGCCTCTTGAGTTTTACCTGGATTTAATGTAAACCCACTTGTCATCATCCCATCACCCACTTGAGCAAGCTTTTCACTGGTTGACCTTCCAGTCACAGATCTCCAGCAACATTTACCCTGCAAATGCTGTTCACTGTTGTGTGAGGTGCACAAACCCACTTGGTATAGATCTTCAAGTTAGTGACCTTCAAGTTCAGGAATCTCCAGAGACCTTGGAGATGCAAAACATAGACCCATAGCACCTACTGGTAGCTGATCTCAGGGTGAGAATAAGGGCACCAGATAGACAGTCTGCATTTATCCATGAAAGAAATATAAAAATATACCATCTAGGGTGCCTGGGTGGCTCAGTGGGTTAAGTCTCTGCCTTCAGATCAGGTCATGATCTCAGGGTCCTGTCATTGAGCCTGGCATCGGGCTCTCTGCTCAGCAGGGAGTCTGCTTCCCCCTCTCTCTCTCCCTGCCTCTCTGCCTACTTATAATCTCTCTATCTGTGTTAGATAAATAAATAAAATCATATATATATATATGATTTTATATTTATTTTTTGTATTTATTGTATTTTATATTTATTATATATATTTATATATATATATATATATAAATTATATGATTACCCATATATATATATATCATCTAGCCTCTGAAACCAGAGGGAGTTAACACTCCTCCAGACCCTTAGGGATTTGAAAGTTCTCTATGAAACTCTTCTCATTCTGCAGTAAATTAGTGCTATCCCAAAGAAAACATCCTCTACAATTCTCAGAATTCTAGTGAGGTTAAAAAGAGTCATATATTCCTATAATGCTTCGCCAGAAAAAAAATAAAATAAAATAAAAAGGCCAAGTTAACTATGCCCTTTGTAATGTTACTTATTTCTGGGTCATCATTTCCTTACTGAAAAATAAAAGGATTAAATGAGATGATCCTTAAGGTCCTTCCTAGATTGAATAGTTTATGACCTAGAAAGTCTATAATGATCAGTTCTTCAAAAGCTAATGAAGAATAATCACATCCTCAATCTCAAGCTGTAGATAAAGAAAAAGAGATTCTGGTTTTAACCAACCATCAAGTCTATAAAACAATTCAGTAATCTAAGCTCCTAACCTATCTCTGACTCATAAAACAGTTTCTCTCCAAGAACCAAGCAAGATCCTAGGGAGTATACAGGGATAAATTATGGTTGATCCACAGAAGCCTTTGTTTGATTTCACACTGAGGAACTGTATTCACAACATGATGACAGAACCTATGCTTACATGCTGCATCTGATTCCCATGACACATTTCTATAAGAAAGTAACAGCATCAGGGAACATCAAACTGCTCTTCAGCAAGTGGGTCTTCATTTGGCTTCAGGAAGCAGTTCCTTCTGTTAGTCAGAACTCGAAGGCAATGACAGGATGGGACTTCTCTCTACACCTGCAATCTCATTTTATTTACAGTGGCCATAGGATCGATATCTTCTCCCCTGGAAATAAAGCTTTATACTTTGCATTGGAATTTATCTTCAATAGCTGGTGAAAATCATTATCACACAATGATGTTCTATTCAGTACTCATGTTATCTCTACAGCTAGGCAGATTGCCAGACATTTGACTGCCTGACACCAAGTCCATTTGGTGCACAACAAAAATAAAACCTTGCATTGCCTGGAAATAACATGAGACACACTCATCATCTAGCTAGGGATGATTGGGCTACTTTCTCTTTCTGAGGAGATGTCAGAATTCATGTAAATCATCTAGTGCTTTTGCCTATAGTCACAAGCACACTCTAATTATGTGTGTATAGTGGGCATGAAGAAAAAGCTTATTAATGGACCAAAATTATTATGAATCCCAGAGGTGAAGCTATGAGGTCTAGAAGACTATGTGTCCATGGCTATCCATGGGCCTTGCTTATCTTTAGTTGGATTCATTGATCCAAACCTCATTTCTGTTAAATTCAAAAACATTTATTGAGATCCTATCAAGCACTGAGTACTGATCTTGGTACTTGAAGCACACTGATGAATACAGCCTTCTTCCCTGGAGAAGTCTGATTTAGGAAGTTATGCAAAAAGATGTGCACATAATGTCAACATCCAATGAGACATGTGCATAGGATGTTGGCAGGGTACCAAGAAGGACCACCGTATTCCAGTTAAGAACTCAGAGGAAACTTCTCAGAGGACTTGCTATTTGAATCAGATGTCTTAATGCAGAGTCACTAAAAACAGAGGAAAGGATGGCTTAGAGGACATCTTCCTGGGGAACATCACATGCCAGTTCAGAGGTGAATGGGTGTTGGCATGGGGACTGGTGAGCATGATATCTATAGGAAGATCTGAGTCTCTAGCTCTTAAAGGAAGAGTTATGGCCTCTACTTTTCCAATCACTAGGAGATGTTTCCTTTTGGATATGCTGAGATTGAGGTCCCTATTGGACATTGACTTGGATGGGTGCAACATGTAGAGGAAAATTATTTGATTATATTCAAATAAGGCATCAGAGTCAGAGATAGCAATTTGGGCAGCCCCTACACACCAATGACAGTGAAAATCCACAAAATAGATGAAGCTTTCCATGGAGAAGGCTAACAGCTTTGGGTCATGGGCAGAACCCGTGTTACAGGGGCTAGCACAGGAGGGAAAGAGAGCACAAGAGACAAATCCATGGCAGCCAGAGCAGCATAAGGAAAACCAGGGGACGAGACAGAACTACAGAAGCCAGAACTGTAGGATTTAAGGAAGGGGAGAGGTGGAGGGCAAAAATTTGAATGCAGTAATGGAAGAAGCACTCTAGACTGCACTTAGGATTTGTACAGAGTTTGGAGGCTTCAGTCAGGGCCGCTTTTTAATAGCTATAGCAGTACAGAATACAGATTCCAGTTGATTAAGGAATGAATAGAAATGAGGGAGTAAATTACTATTCCAAAATGTCAATTAAGAATGAAAGAAAGGGACAGAGAAAGAGCAAGAGAAGGAGCAGAGGGCTTGGTCATGTTATGTTTTGGGGTAAAAGCCAGCAGAGAACGAGAGGATTTAGATTGCCACCCACAAGAGATTATATAACAGAGTCTGACTCTGTGTGAAATATTATTTTCAACATTGAAGACAAATACACATCTAAGTCTATTCCAAGCTTTTATTTAACCCTTCTCCAGCCTGGACCTCTTTCCTGAGCTATAAGCTTATATAGGCAATTGCTGTTTTGGTGTCTCCTCTTGAAAGCCTAATTGACATCTCAAATCTTAACGGTCAAAACAGAACATCTGATTCTCTACCTCCAACTCTCAAACTTGCCAGTCTTCCTGCTCATGGCTCCAGGACCACTAATTAAAAGCCTTGGAGTCCTTGACCACTAGCTTTCTTTCCCACTCAACACCCAATCCACCAGCCAGTTCTGATGGTTCTATCTGTGAAACAGATTCAGAAAATGACTATTCCACATCATGCCCATTTCCCCATAATGGTCAAAGCCACCATCATCGCTCAACTGCAACATGGTAACAGTCTCTCTACTGTCCTTCATCCACTTCATCCACTGGACCCTTACATCTATTCTCCTCATGTGCCCAGAGGTATTCATTGAAAATGATTAGTCATTACTCATTGAAAATAAAAGTCAAAACAAGTCAATCCTTGGTTCAGTGTTCTTTAGTGACTTCCTTTCACATAAAGAGTAAAAGTCAAAGACTTTTAATGGTCTACAGACCCCTCCCTAATTGTATTAGATAGAGTTACTAGGCATAGTTCTTTACTCTTTTCCTTCCCCACTGTGGACAGAGTGAATCTCCCTGTCTGTCAACTTTTAGCTTGGCCATATTACTTGCTTTGACTTTGGGGATGTTAGCAGACAGGATGTGAGACGGTTTGAGTCTTACAAAGCACATGGGTGATTAGGCTTTCTTCTTATACTCTGCTCTTCTACCTGGAGAACAGATTTGGGGATAGGGGATAGGTTCTGAGTCTTCAGCCTGGGTCCCAGATGAACCTGTGTAGAAGAGGCCTGAGCCCAATTTACAGTGTACAGCCAACACAGCCAAACCACAAATTCAAAAGTGAGGGGAAAAAAACGCTATTGTTGTATGCCCCTGAGACATATCTGCAGCATTTACATGGTAATACTGAGTAATTCAATTATCTAGACTCCCACAATCTCTTAATTCTCATCTCCTTCTCCCTCCCTCCTTCATTCTGCCCAAGTCATATTTGCTTCTTATTTTTCTGATCCCAAACATAAACTCCTGCCTCAGGGCCTTTGTACATGCAATTCTTGCTCCCTACTCCACAATACCCCAATGGTTTTAGTTTTTGTTTGTTATTTTGTTTGTTGTTGTTTACTTCCTTCAGGTCTCTCCTCTAATACCTTAACAAAATGTTTTTTTTTGGTGTGTGTGTGACTTCCCCTTCCTCCAGCCCTCCTATCCCTTGCATGATTTATATTTCTCCACAGTACTCCGTAATACAGCTGACATTTTATGAATTTATTTATTTTTTAGCCTATGGACTAGAGACTCTAACTTATGTGTGTACATATAGTCTGCTTAGTAATTAAACAAACATAAACTCAGGTTTCCCTGCTGATTTTCAATTCTCCCTGTCCTATAGAGCAGTGTTTTTCCAACTGTTGTGTGTGCACCAGGAAGCGATAAGTGAAATTATTTTAGTAGATAAATAGATTTTATATAAATAAAATATGTGTAATTTTATTCTAGATTGAGTAGATGGGCTGGGGGCTTTAAAACTAATTGGCGAAAAGGGGAGGTAAAGATAAGCATTGGGAAGCAGGGCAGGTAGTGTGCTTAGGTGCAAATGATCACAGTCACCTCCAGAGCCCTTGAGAGCTGCTCTGAATTACAACAGAGTTGCTCTGTGACTGATGTTTACAATAATGACCCAAGTAACAAAATAAGATAAATGATATTCTCTGTGCTTTGCTCAATAAGACAGAACAATAATATATTTTAGAAAAAGAACTCTATCAAAAAGGATTGTAATGTTTTAAGTTCAATTTAAAGGATGATAGCTCAGTTATATGACAAATTCATTCATGTGGAACACTGCTGGTACCTCATAAATAAAACCTTCCTATATAAACATAAGGATTTATAATGAATTCGCTGATTATTCTTTCCCCATGAATAATAGGTAGAATTGATTTTATACCCACTCCTCTTCTCAAATCCACCTCCTCCCACCCTTAAATGATTTCCTTTTTTTTTTTCAAAAAAAAGGAGTTTGTAACAAATAGTTGTAGCTGTAAGTTAATGTATATTCCATTTCACATCATGTCAACACTAAGAGCCCATACCATTATTTTTCTGCCTGATGGACTACACAGACTGAATTTGTTAAGTGATAATTATTGGATTAAACAGAACTTCTAGTTTCCAGTCTAGCATGAGAGGGAAGTCATTACTCCCATCCCACAAGAAAAATGCTGAGCGAACAGAAAATCAACAACCCTTCTTAGATCTGGCAGAGAACTGAGGTCATAGAGCAAACTGTTGTCCCCAACACTGAAGAGACAGACATGTGAATCAGACACATACAACAGTCTCAACTTACAGGAACAGAAGCTGGCAGCAAACAGCCTTTCGGGAACCAGCGTTGGGATAGGATTACTTATCACCGTGATCCAGGAACGATCACAGGTACAGAGTGGACAGCTTGGAGAGTTACAAACTCCAAGGGGCTCCAGTCTTCCACAGGCCCAAACATTGTAAATATCCCCTCCTCCAGGAGCCCTACCAGACTGTCTCAGTGATGATCAGATAAAAATCCCCTTGTAGTTTAGTAGGAGGGAAGTAAAGGTAGCCTTTTTAAAATATACCCTGAGAACTCTGTTCTTCTTCTAAAATAAAAGTATTTTAACAGAGTCTGGGGAATACGAAATACTCAAATGCAGTCTGCCATAGCCTTCCTACCTCAACTTAAGGGGGGAAAGCAAGGTAAAACCGAAGTGAAATTGTAAGTTCCCAGCCCAGACACACAGGCTCTCTGAAACACTGAGATTTAATCATAGGACTATAGAATGCTTCTCCTCCTCCCACATATTAGTTACCTCCATATGAAAAGGGTTTTATATACTGAAAGAATTATTCATCTCAGATAGTATTTAAGAAGTCTCTAGGGAAACCCAAAGACAATCGGGTTGAAAAAAATAAGATAAAATAAACAACAACAAAAACAGAAAAACACAAACAGACAAACCAAGGAGGGCAGAAGTTGTAGCCTCTGACACCTACAGCTACAGCAAACAATAAACACTGTTTAACCCTTAGGCAGATAAATATAAAACCTTACACAAAGATACCAGTTTATCTCAGCACCCTATACATCCTGCATGGCTTTCAACAAAAAAATTATAACACATACAAGAAGACATAAAACACAGGTTGAAGAAACAGTGAACTTCAGAACCAGACTCAGATATGGGAGAATTGTTGGAATGATAAGACTGGGAATTTCAGACAGCCAATATTCTAAGGGCTCTGATGGCAAAAGTGGACAGTACATAAGAGTAAGATCAGTAATATAAGCAGAGAAGTAGAAGCTCTAAGAAAGAATCAAAAGGAAATTCTAGAAAACAAAACCACCACCATAGAAAGGAAGAAAGCCATTGATGGGCTCATCAATAGTTTGGACATGGCTGAGGAAAAATCAGTGAGTTGGAAGAAATGTCAACAGCAATTTCCAAAACTGAAAAAAAAAAAAAAAAAGACAGGAAAAAGCAACCCTACGGGAACTTAATATCTAAGAACGTTGAGTGGCTATTAAAGGTGCAATATATGAGTAATAGGCAAACTAGAAGGAGAAGAAAGAGAAAAGACCATGAGAAATATTCAAATGTAGGAACAGTTGAATATATGACTGACATTTTACAAAACTTAATGACAGACAACAAACCACAGATCTGGAAGTTCAGAGAAGACCAAAAAGGGAGCCCAGAGAAAACCAAAAAAACTACACCTGCATACATCATACTGAAAGTGCAGAAAATCAAAGACAAAGAGAAAATCTGGAAAGAAGCCAGTGGGAGAGCAGGGGTGGGGAAGCACTGTTCACATAGAGAAGCAAGAGTAAGCATGCCATCTGCCTTCTGGAAAATGAGAGCTCCTTTGCACCCCAGGAGCTGTAACCAGCAGCTCCATTACCATCAACATGCCACAAAATGAATATATTCAGTTACACTGGAAGTTCTATGGCTATGGTTTGAATTACCGTGAGAAAGAGAGAAAGAAGGAAGGTCAAGAAGCTCACGAATGTTCAAAGAAGCCAAAAAAAGGATGATTGGTCTGAAAGCTAAGCTCTCCCATAAACAGCACCATGCTGAGAAAATACAATGAAAAAGACTATCAAGATACAGGAAATGAGAAGCCCCAAACAAAAGACTGACAGAAAGACGCCACAAGGAGCAGTACTGCTTGTCTACTGGACAGGGAGAGACAGTCCTGAGCTAAAGAACTTTCCAGTATGATTAAATGAAAGTGAAAAGTCACTTTACCCAAAGTTTGTGCCCAGAGAGAAACAGAAGTATTAAAGGTTATTGGAATAGGAAAGAGACAGGAGAAAGCATGGAAGAGGATGGTTACTGAAGCTGCTTTGTTGGAGATGGCTTTACACAAAAACCACCTAAAGATGAAAGATGCATTAGGCCAATGGGCTTACGTTTCAAAAAGACCCATGTAACACAGCCTAAACTGAAAGTCACCTTTTGCCTGCCAGTACTTGGTGTAAAGAAGAATCTTTCATCTCCACTATTTATAACTTTGGGTATTATTACCAAAGGTACTGTCCTTGAGGTGA
Organism: Taxidea taxus jeffersonii; assembly: GCA_003697995.1. Classification (NCBI taxonomy): domain Eukaryota; kingdom Metazoa; phylum Chordata; class Mammalia; order Carnivora; family Mustelidae; genus Taxidea; species Taxidea taxus. The sequence goes on along the minus strand of ML104982.1, from coordinate 58,046 downwards.
ATGTGAGTGAGTTGAGCCTTGGCAAATGAGAGAGCAACTTATTTGAGGAAAAGATGCCCAGGTTACCATAATCCTAAAAGCAATGGGCCTAGATACAGTCCTGCTGATTTGATAACAGTTTCAGACAAGGAACTTCTTATAATTACTGGAGACTATAAACCAATCAGGAAAACCACCATTACTGTGGTGCTTCTGAATACCACCAAACGGCCTGACATCTGCAGTCATCAAGAGAACTATTTATTCCATTGTCAAAAACATTAAAATAGCCCAATTCAAAAAAAAAAAATCTGACTTCAGAAAACATACCATCAAGATGAGAGGAGGTTAAAAAATGTCATGTGTTAAGAGAAAAGAACCACTAACCTAGAATATTATATACAGCAAAATTATTCTTCAAAGGTGGAAAAGAAATACTTTCCCAAATGATCAAAAACTGAGGGAAATTGGTTGTCAGTATACCTGTCTTGCAAAAAATCTTAGGAAGTTCTTCAGAGAGAAGGGCAATGATATAGGTCAGAAACATGGAGCCACATAAAGTGTTAATTATTTTGTTTACCCATTCCCACTTATTTAAAACATCTCTGTCAGGGGCGCCTGGGTGGCTCAGTGGGTTAAGCCGCTGCCTTCGGCTCGGGTCATGATCCCAGGGTCCTGGGATCGAGTCCCGCATCGGGCTCTCTGCTTAGCGGGGAGCCTGCTTCTCCCCTCCCCTCTTGCCTGACTCTCTGCCTACTTGTGTAATCTCTGTCTGTCAAATAAATAAATAAAATCTTAAAAAAAAAAAAAATCTCTGTCAATCAGAGCTTCTGATCAGCATAAGGTGATCAGCACTAACCCAGCCAGTTTTAGTTCCAGCCTGAGGCCAAGAAATGACATTTAAGTTCTCATGTATGGCCTCACCAAGGGAAAAAGGGAAAGTGCCATCAGGGTTTTCAAATGGTGATAACATCTATGTCAGGGATAATCTGAGAACTCCATATTTTTTCCAAGGCCTTGGAATATATTGGGATAATTCTCAGGATGAATTTATTTTGAAAGCTTCTTTCCTATTTGCTATGAATAAGTCAGGAATCTAGAGTGTGGATAAAGTCTAAACAATTTAGACTGCCATGTGTTTATGACTAGGAAATGGGAGTCAGGATGAATGTATTCAATGTTTTTTTAATTGCTAACTGAACATCATCTATCGATTTGTTTTTTGTTTTTTGTTTTTTCCCAATCTGCTTGGTCCTAACCAATTACATAATCCTCAGTACCATTTATTTCTTGAGAAACGAAGAGATACAATTCTCTTTTCTTAAGTCCCCTCATCTGAGTCGAAATTCAAGCTAAAACTGAACAAAACAAAACCACAGCAAAAATATTTGCCCTGTTCTCAATACCAATTGCTTCTCGTAATATCTGTGAATTGCCAGCATTGGAAGCTAGTCCTACTCACCAACACACACTAGGATTCTCTGCAGCACATTTACAACCGTATGAAAGCAGATGGCGAAAGCACTATAGATAAAAGACCAGCAACAGAAGGAGGAAAAATGCTTCTAATGAAAATACTAAAAAAAGAATGACTGAACTCTATATTCGGTGCACTTCCTTAACCTAAAGAAGGTTTTCTGCAACATGATCTGGAGATGACCCAACAGTCAGGGACTTCTCATAAATGAACCCCAGAATGGTTTGCATACTTGACTATTTGCACTCCTGATGAATGACACTTTGCAGGGAGGTACAGAACAATGGTCATTAAATAGCCGCTTAGCAAGACTTCCTGACAATGCAAGGCAAAATGCTCACCCAAAGGACATACTGAGCTCCCACTGCCGGGGAAATGTATTACTAGTAGCAATATTATTGGTATTAGCAATAATTATAATAATCATGAGCATATACACAGCACTTTTGTATCTGTGAAATGCACTGCATTCATCATAATGATTAGCATTTGTACAGTACTTTGTATTTCCCAAACATTCTCTGCTCATTAATTAGATAATGCTGGCAACATCTGTGGACAACTGTTACTACTCTTGTTTTATAGACACAAGACAAAGAGAAATTAATTGACTCGCCCAAGTCCGCATGATGAGTCTGTGACAGAATCAGGATTCCACTTTTAAGTTCCTAAATCTCTATTTTGTCTTCACTGCCTGCAAAGCTAGCTAGTTGCTTCAGTTGAAGGAGCAAGGGAAGTGCATGGGTCATGAAATTTCCTCAGTCCTATAGCCCAGGAGTTGTTATGAAGTGCCACTGAAGCCATGTGAAATCTATTTTCATGGAAAACTTCAGGGATGAAAAGTATTTCTCAAAAATCATTCTAGTGCACTGGTTCCCATAACTGCCTCAGGCCACACTCCAGGACAGTTCAGAGTCTCCCGGGTGTGGCCTAGAGATCAGTACTTTTTCAAGCTCCCCAGGGGACCCCAATGGGTGACCATGGTTGAGTTGAGAACTATGGGTCTGGGACAGTGGCTGTCAAAGTTCAGGGAGCATTAAATTTCCCCGGAGGGCTTATTAAAGCACAGATTGCATGGCCCTGCTCTCCAAATTCCTAATACTGGGAGGTGCAAGAATTTGCATTTTTAACACCCTCCCACATGACGCTGACCACCAATCTTGTCCCAAGCAGCACTGATCAAATTATTTTCAGTGCAGACAGAAGAATTATTAAATTGTTTCAAAGATGACTTCAAACCCAGGCACTAAGACTTTGATAACTAGACAGAAACTGATATTACAGTTAATATGGACTGACCAAATCCTGGCCACACAGGAGGGCTCCAATCTCCAGTGTCCCTTACAGGGAAGCTGATACCTCACGACCGACCACTAAATGATGGAGCATGGAGAGAAATACCACTCTGGGCCTGACCATTCAGTGTCCTGCTCCATCTCCCATACTCTTCCACTGCTCAATCCTCTAGCCTCCTATTCCTTCACCTGCAGTGTGCAGGCCATGGGACTCCCGAGATGGCAGTGGCTCACAAGGGAAAGAAGTCAGATCTGGGAATCCTTGGTTAGCTGTAACCCACTCCAGGCAGTAAAGAGTGGAAGAACTTACAGAATTGCATTTGGTCTCGAAGATCTCAGGGCTTATTTATCTCCACAGCACAGTCCAGCCCATCCTGATACCCACTCTCATTGTGATCAGTGTACATGGTTGGGGATTTCCCCTAACCTTCTGAAAACATCAATTAAATTTGACAGACAAGTGAGAAAGAGGCCCAAGGAAAATATTTTAAAGTGATAACCACATACCTCAGAGTTTGAGCATGTGACTGAATCAGAGGTTGACAACTTTAGGGAATGCTCAAAATATACTCATCCTAGTATGAGTGCAACCAGACTCTAGCTGCAAAGTCAGCTACTGGTGAGGCATAAATGTAAAAAGGAGAGGTGCATCTTTGGGCTTGCCCTACACAGGACTCTCAAGAGTCAATGATCAGAAACAGAATGGCAAGAACTGACCTATGCACCATGCTGGTAGGGAAGGGCATAGCCTGGAGGTCTTTGGGAATAGGAATAGATAAAAAAATTTTTTTTAGGTCACAAAACAAATTATATTCTCCTCCCCACCAAAAGTCTTTTCTCTTTAATTCTAGCACCTACACTGATGCTGTTCTCATCAGGAAAAATCCTAAACAAACCTATGGGGCAGTAGGGCGCTACTGCTGAGTGAACCCTGGGAGTCTAGAAACCCAGAAACTGAGTACCTGGGGCGCGGGGTGGAGGAAGGGTAATACTGTTTCAAAAAACAAAACAATTGGAGAGCAAAACACTCTGGCTGTCTGTCCCTAGTTCAGTCAGTCCTCCAGGCAGGGGCAACACCTTTGCCAGGGCTTCTGTCCCTCTCACATGCCCAGCTGTAACCAGAGGGCCCAATTTCACAGCTGTTCATTTTCAAATCCTGCTTATGTTTCCCAGCTGTAGTGCCATATTACTGGAGTTTGTTTGCCATCAGCTTTAATTAAGAGAGGTTTAATTTTCCAACATTATTTTGGCTCCTCCCTGGCCCAACACCCACATCAAGAGATGCTGTTTTCTCCCCAGCCTCCACAATGGCATGTGCCCAGTAACTCCAGGGGTCCTTTCCCACAGCTTCCCAAGGGACATGGCATGAAGACTCTAGCACATGACTAGAGTCTACAGTTAATGAGTCTTCCCTGCACCACAGAACCTTGTAATGAAAGTAAAATGTTCCTTCTGCAAACCCAGGCCCCTTTTTTATTCTCTACAGTATTTTTTTTCTAGTCTTCCCACAAGCCTCACATGGAGCCAGCCTAAGCAACACAAACTTGATTCCAATCTGATTATCCAACATGGTCCTATCAGCTGAGACAGCAACATTTATCACATTAATAGGAAGGATAGAAGAAAACTGGGATCCCATCCAACAGGAGCATTTTTATCACATGTTGCACTGTCTTACAAATTCAATTATCACCAGATGAAGGTCTTAACAGCCCTTGAATTGAGCTTTCAAATCTTAAAGGACCATGATGCACATTTTCTTAGATTCTTTGGGCTGTAGATTCATCAGTACAGTTCCAGGTGTTCAGTCCATATGACAATTTCAGAACTAATGCTGCCTATGGAATGTCTGTCCTGGGTTCAAGCAGTGAATTTAACAGAAGCTCAGATTGAGGATTTTCATTGACTTTATTCTACTCAACAATTATGAGCCTCTAATTTTACTTCACAGTCAGAACTAACATCTTATAAGCAAAGTGTTGTAAGGTTTTGAGGTGAGATCATGGCAACTGTCAAAAACTGAAGGCAGTGTCTTTTATGGGGTCACATGGGACTAAAATTTCACTTACAAATTTAGAGAGCTGCGAGAACAAAAATCAGGTGGACGCTGAAGAAACATCACCCAAAGTTATAAATATAAAGGTCTGAGAACAGTACTAAATAAAACCCAGCAACTTCCAGTAGAGAAAGAAAGGAACTTGGAAATGCTCTGTCCACCAAAAAAACTGACTATAAAGTTCAACAAAAGTAACAAAACAAAACACAATCATACTGAGCAAACACATACAACAACCATAGCAGCATATATCCTTGTAAAAGTGCTAAACTATAGTGAAGAACTCTGGGGATCTTTGGTGTTCTGACATCACCACCAGCCCAGTCAATGTTGAGGTTCTTTCATGGTAGGGCAAGTTGTGAGGACCAGCAGCTCCACTGCCATGATTTAAGTGGTTCACCTAAACTAGAGCAGTAAGTGATGCTGGTATTGTTAGTAGAAATGACCCTCTTAAGGGCTAAAGAGGAAAGCCAATGGTTCTCCTAACATGAGGTTTGGTCAGGGTTGAGAAAGCATATATCTACATGCTTGTACAGCCTAGAAATCATTCATGTCAGCCATACACTCTTCATTGACTCTGAGGCTGTGAACATGAGCTTAAAGGACACAAAGGGCCCTGGTAGAAGGCAAAAACAAAAATATATTGGAAAATGGCCTGAAGATTGAATAGGCTTCCCCATCCACACACTAATCTATCTGTAAAAGATTTACTGGCTTGAGGTATTTGAGCACAGCCTTTGTTCAATTACTGGCTGAAACTCAGCTTTGGAGACCAAAGGGCAAGTTGTGGGAGGCTAGGCATTTTTTAGCATTTGTGATGACAGAAGAAAGAATGAGTGAACTTGGAAACAGATCAATAGAAATTATCCAAACTGAAAATCAGAGGGGGAAAAATAAACAGTCTCAGAATATCAACATATACATAATGGGAGTCTCAGTATAAGAGGAAGAGAGGAACAGAAACTATATTCAAAGAAACTGCTGGCAAAATTTCCCAAAGTTGGTTAAAAAAATATTAATCTACATAACTGAGAAGTTCTGTAAGTCTAATGCAGGATCACTGGAAAGAGATCCATGTCTAGAAACATAATAATCAAACAACTACAACCAAAGGGGAAAGAGAAAATCTTGACAGCAGCAAAATAACACTGACAGGAGAGCAGTGATATGGTTAAGGCTGTTTTCTCATCTGAAACAATGGACACCAAGGCAGTGGGATGATATATTAAAAGTACTGATAGGAAAAAGCACTGCAATCAAAATTCTATATCCAGCAGAACTCTCTGTCAAATATGAAGGTAAAACACAGACATTCTCAAATAAACAATCTGTTGCTAGTGACCTACCTTTCAAGTAACACCAAAGAAAATCTTTCAGGATGAAAAGAAATGACCAGTGGCAACTTGAATTCATAACAAAAAATGAAGAACAGAATAAATGGCAAGTATATAGAATGATATAAATATCCTTATAAATGTTTTACAGATAATAAAAAGCATTTTTAAATTTCTTCTCTAAAGTCTTTAAAATATAAAATTGAATAAAAAATTACAATATGTACTGCTATGTTGATAACATACATAGATATAGCATATCAAACAGTAATAACACAAAGAAGTGGGGAGGAAATAAAACAGAGTAAATTTTAAGTCACCTGAGTGGCTCAGTCAGTTAAGCATCCAACTCTTGATTTCCACCAAGGTCATGACCTCAGTGTAAAGAGACTGAGTCCCATGTTGGGCTCCACACCAGGCGTGGGCCCTGTTTGAGATTTTCTCCCTCCCTCTCCTTCTGCTCCCCCACCTCTGGCATGCATGCGCTCTCTCTCTAAAAACAAAATAAACAAATAAACAAATAAAAGAGAGTAAATTTTCTTTATTGTGTCAGAACTTAGTTAGTGTTAATCAGAAATAGATTGTGATAAGCTAAACTGAATAGAAAAATCATTAAAGCAATTGATAAAACCACAATTCAAATATACAATAAAATGTCAATAGAAGAATGACAATGATACACTAAAAAGTATTTAACACAAAAGTAGTCAATTTAAAAGAAAGAAAGGAACTTAGAGGATAGGAATCATACAGAAAACAAGTGTAAAATGTCAAATATAAATCCAACCTTAAAAATAATGATCATTAAATATAAATGGCATAAATATCCCAATTGAAAGGCAGAGATGGTCAAATTAGATAAAAATGTAAAATCACAGTATAAGCTGTCTTAAAGAGATACACCTTGCATTCAAAGTTATGAATATGTTGAAAATAAAAGGATACTATGCAAACAATAACCATAAGAAAGAAGGCATCCAGATTAGAAAGGAAGAATTTTAATATCAGACAAAATAAACTTTAAGAGTAGAAACATTATTAATGACAAAGAGGTACATTACATAATGAAATCCACATAGATGTGTTTCATGGAAGGGCCATATATTGGGAAGATAAAAACTTATATATGAATCTAAAAGCTCAACATCAAAATAAGGCAAAGAAAAATGGAGAAAATTGAAAGAAAAAAATAGACTCATCAGTTAAAGTTGAAAATTTCAATACCTCACTCTCAATAATTGATAGAAAAACCAGAAGTTTTACAACTTAGATAAATTCCTACAAAGAAAAAGTTGCCAAACTGACTCAAGAGAATTAAAATAACTGAATAGAACTAAAACAAATTATTAAATTAATAATTAAAACTCTCCCCTCAAAGAAAAGCCTAGTCCATGTGGCTTCACAGTGAATTCTATCAAATATTTTAAAAAGAAAAATATTAGCTTATCACAAAATCTTTCAAAATATAGAGAGAGATGGAGCACTTCCAACTCAGCTTATGAGGCCAGTATGACCTTATCAAATCCAGACAAAGAAATCATAAGTATAAAACCCAAAACTACATTAAAAAGATCCCACATAAGCACAAATGCAAAACCCTTTAACAAAATATTAGTGAGCTGAATCTAGCAACATATAAAGAGAATTATATACCAAAACAAACTGGGTCTTAGTATCTGAAAATCAATTAGTAAAATACATCATCTAATAGAATAAAAAGTAAAAGTAACAAGGTCATCTCAATACATGAATAAGAAACAATGGGTAAAATTCAACACCCATTCACAATATAAACTCTCAAACAAGTGGATTAGAAAGAAACATCCTCAATCTGACAAAGATATCTCTGAAAAATCTTCAGCTAAAATCATAAAATAATGATGAAAGACTGGATGTTTCCTCCTAAGATCACTGAAGAGGCAAATGATATCCAATTTTGACACTTCTATACAACGTTGTAGCAGAGGCTCTAGTTAGTGCAGAAAGAAAGAAAGAAAGAAAGAAAGAAAGAAAGAAAGAAAGAGGAGGTGGAGAAGGGGAGGGGAGGGAGGAAGGAAGGACGAAAGGAAGAAAAGGGAGGGAAGAGAGGGAAGGAGGGAAAGAGGGAGGAAAGAAGGAAGGAAGGAAAGGGAGGGAGGGATAAATCTGATAAAAAAAAAGGAAGATCTGTCTTTATTCTCAGGTGATATAATCCTGGATGTAGAGGATTATAAAGAGTTCACAAAGAAACTATTAGAACTAATACACAATTTTGCAATGTTGCAGAAAATAGAGATAAATAAAAATGAACTGTATTTCTATAATTAAATACCTACGAGTAAATGTCTACACTGATAACTATAAACCAGGGTGGACAGAAATCTTAATAGTCTAAGTAAATGGAGACATTTCATGTTTATGGATATGAAGACTCAATATTTTCAAAATGGCAATTCTCCCCAAACTAATCTAGAAAACCAATGCAACTCCTATCCAAATGTCAGCAGCCTGGTATTCACTGAAAATCTATTTCTAAACTATACATGGAAATCCAAAAGATGTAGAAGAGCAAGAACAATTTTGAAAAAGATGATCAAGTTGGAGAACTTACACTACCTGACCTCAAACTTACTATAAAGTCATAGTAATTAATAATGTGTGTTACTGGTACAAGGATAGACATTTAGATCAAAGGAATAGAATTGATAATCCAGATATAAATCTCATTCAAAAAAGATTCATAAATCCCATTTATGGTAAATTAAATTTTGACAAACTCTTAAAAAAATTCAACGGGGGGACGCCTGGGTGGCTCAGTTGGTTAAGCAGCTGTCTTCAGCTCAGGTCATGATCCCAGCGTCCTGGGATGGAGTCCCACATCGGGCTCCTTGCTTGGCAGGGAGCCTGCTTCTCCCTCTGCCCCTTCCTGCCACTCTGTCTGCCTGTGCTCGCTCTCTCTCTCTCTCTAACAAATAAAAAAAAAAAATCTTAAAAAAAAATTCAACAGGAGAAAGGTTGTATCTTCAACACCTGGACCTAGATCAGCTGAACATCTGTGTGAATAAAAATGAATTTAAGTGGTGCCTGGGTGGTTCAGTCAGTTAAGTGTCTGCCTTTGGCTCAAGTCATTACCCCAGGATCCTGGGATCTACCCCACATTAGGCTCATTGCTCAGTGAGGAGTCTGCTTCTCCCCCTCCTTCTGCAGCTCCTCTGCTTCTGTTCTCTTGCTCTCTCTTCCCTCTCTGTCAATAAATAAATAAACAAACAGACAAATAAATCTTTTAAAAAATGAGATGCAACGGGGGTGGGAGTTAAGGTGGTAGGAAAAGTAAAAATGAAAGAAGATGGGATCGGGAGGGAGAAAAACCAAAAGAGACTCTTAATGTCATAAAACAAACTGAGGGGGGTGGGGGGAAGAGGGGTTGGGTGAGGGTGGTGGGGTTTCATCATATGTTTAAATAAAGCTTAAATAAAGTAAAAAAAAAATAAAAAAAAATGAATTTAAGTCCTTGCTTTACATTATACAGAAAATAACTCAAATTGAATCAAAGATTTAAATGTAAGACCTCTCCTATATTTTCTTCTAGAAGAAAATATAGGAGAAATATTTTAAGTGGGGGGAGGGTGAGAGGGAGAAGAGGGACAAGCAGACTCCCTAATGAGTGGGAAGCCCAACTTAGGACTCAATCGCAGAATCCTGAGATCATGACCTGAGCTGAAGGCAGACACTTAACCAACTGAGTCACCAGGTGCCCCCAAAACGAGTTTGTTTGTTTGTTTGTTTTAAACACCATTAATAAACAAAAAGACATTTGCGAATATCTTCTCCCATTCCGTGGGTTGCCTCTTTGTTTTGTTGACTGTTTCCTTTGCTGTACGGAAGCTTTTGATCTTGATGAAATCTAAAAAGTTTATTTTCACTTTTGTGTCCTTCGCCTTTGGAGACATGTCTTGAAAGAAGTTACTGTAGTGGATGTCAAAGAGGTTATTGCCTATGATTTCCTCTAGGATTTTGATAGATTCCTAACTCACATTGAGGTCTTTTATCCATTTTGAGTTTATCTTTGTGTATGGTGTAAGAGAATGGTCAGGTTTCATTCTTCTACACATAGCTGTCCAATTTTCCCAGCACCATTTATTGAAGAGGCTGTCTTTTTTCCACTGGATATTTTTTCCTGCTTTGTCCAAGATTATTTGACCATAGAGTTGTGGGTCCCAGTACCATGCTGTCTTGGTGATCACAGCTTTGTAGTAAAGCTTGAAATCAAGCAACGTGATGCTCCCAGTTTTGTTTTTCTTTTCAACATTTCCTTAGCAATTTGGAGTCTCTTCTGGTTCCATACAAATTTTAGGATTGTTTGTTCCAGCACTTTGAAAAAGATATGGTCCATATATACAATGGAGTATTATGCCTCCATAAGAAAGGATGAATTCCCAATTTTTGTTTCAACATGTATGGGACTAGAGGAGATTATGCTGAGTGAAATAAGTTAAGAAGAGAGAGTCATTAATCATATGGTTTCACTTACTCGTGGAGCATAAGGAATAACACGGAGGACATTAGGAGAAGGAAAGGAAAAGTGAATTGGGGGAAATCAGAGCGGGAGACAAACCATGAGAGACTGTGGACTCTGAAAAACAAACTGAGGGTTATGGAGGGGGGGGATTAGGTTAGTCCTGTGGTGGGTTCTAAGGAGGGCACATATTGCACGGAGCCCTCAGTATGGTGCATAAACAATGAATCTTAAAACACTGAAAAAATAAAATAAATTTTTGAAAAAAGAAATGAAAAGAAAAGATAAGACGGGTAGAAAATGTTCACAAATCATATATCTAATAGAGGAATTATATCCAGAATACATAAAATATTCTTACAACTTAATAAGACTGTAAACAACATGATTAAGAAATCACCTTAAGATTTGAACAGACACTTCACCCAAGAAGATATATGAAGAGTAATAAGCCATGAAATGATGTTCAGCTTCATTAGTCATTAAGGAAATTCAAATTAAATCCACAAGGAGATACCCCCTGTGGTTTATCCCCCCCCCGCCCCTAGAATGGCTATAATCAAAAAGAGAGACAAAAACAAGTGTTGGTAAGGATGTGAGAAGATGCAGAACTCATCAATTGCTGGTGGAAATGTAAAATGTTATAACCGCTTTGCAAAAACAGTTGGCAGGTTTTTTTTTAAGTTAAAAATAAACTTATTATATGACCTAGTGACTCCACTTCTAGGAATCTCCACAAGAGAAACGAAAACATATGTTCACATAAAGACATGTAGGTGAATGTTCAAAGCAGTGTTATTCATAATAGCCCCAAATCTGGGAACTATCCAAATGTCTAGTGACTAGTAAATGAATAACCAAAATGTGTGGTATCTTCACAACAGAATACTAGTAGGCAACAGAAAGGCATACATTGCTGATGCATGCTGCAACACAGATCAACCTCAAAAACATTATGAAAGAAGCCAAATGCAAATGCCACATATTATATAATTCAATTTATATGAAATATCCAGAAAAGGAAAATATATAGATACAGAAAGCAGATCAATGGTTGCCTACAGCAGGGGGAAGGGTAGGAGTGAAGATTAACTGCAAATAGGCACAAAGGAACTTTCTGGAATGATGGTAATGTTCTAAAAATGAATTGTGGTGATGATGATACAAGTATAAATTTACTTTAAAATAATTGAATTCTACACTAAAGTGGGTGGATTTTACCTTATCAAAGCTATCACAAACAATGCAACAGTGAGATGCACTCTTCCCTAGGATATTTCCTGAAGGCAGACATTGAGAACTACTCTATGGTTCTCTTCCTGAAGGAGAGATAGTGCTGTCCCTGATCAAGACTCCTTCCATCAACCTCTGTTAGATCCCATTTATTCCCAACTCCCTTTGTTTCTCCCAAGTTCCCCACTAGCCACTGTCACAGTCTGTGACAGACATGGCACTGCTCTCCCTTCCCATCCCACAACCAGCACCACTGGGGTTCCCTTCACCAGGACAGCAAGCTTGTGCTCATCTATGGCTGTCTAAATAAAACAGAAATAAATAAAATATTTTTTTAAAAATCCCTTCTTAAAAATATTTCCATTTAAGTTCCCTGACATCATTCTCTCTAGGTTTTCCTCTAGCTTCTCTGCATATTCCTTCTCAAAATCATTTGTTAGATAACTTCTCTGAATCTTACCTTCAATCTCTATGGGATCTTTCCTTGTTCTACTCCCTGTGGACCTAGCACATGCCACCTTTGTGAAAAGCTTTACCACCACATCTGCCAATGACTCCAAAATTGGTTTTCTTCCAATGACCTTACCTTCTGAATGGCAGGCATATATGTCAACTACTATCTAATAGCTCTAATTCAATATCAAAGAGACACTTCAGGGAAAGTAGGTCCAGCATTAAATTCCATATTCTTCTTCTCTTTCTGGACTTCTTCTTTTAAATGGCCACCTAAGTATGAAATCTGGAAGCTACTTGGCAAACCTTCCTCTCCCTGACTCTTGCACTGGACTGCTCACATATTCCACCCTACCATTTCTAGTTTTTATTTGCTCCCCACCTTCTTGTACCTTCTGCTACTGGCTTCATCATTTTTATTACTCTCTCACTTTAGCATTTTTGAAATAGCCTCAAAATTGTCATGTTAGGTCTTTTTTTTTTAAGAGTGAATGAAACATTTACTTACTTGAACAAAGAGGAGACAATACGTAATTCAGTATCCTAAGCAAACAGGTTATCATGTTAGTAAATAAGGTCCTATATGTGTTTCATCAATTACAAAGACCCTGGTTATTACTGGTTAAAGAGGAGAACATTTAGAAGTCTCCTCTGCATTCTTTATCTGTATGCTTTCATCTTTAGACTGCAGTCTAAGCCTCTAAAAAAATTTGTTATATCAGACTGTGCTAATTTAAAATTCTCAATAATCTGGAGATGGGCTGGGCTTAAGTCCACTTTTGCATTTATGCAAAAAAACATTGATTAATTACAGTGGGAATGACGAGACAGTTACTTGACAACATTGTGTTAGCCATTAATTAACTTTATGTTCTTGAAAGTAATAAAACTACATTTCTTTAAAAGGCTTTATAATTAGTCTGAACCACACAATTTAGCACTTAATTATACACCGTCTTCTATTGTCCTCTAATTCCTTCTTTTCTCATCCTCCTTCCTTCCCCAACCCCATCTTCCACACATGTGTCCAAAGGTACTACACTGCATTAACTTTTCCAGTCACTCCTGAAGAGTGCAGGATGGGTCAAAGGGCATCAATTCTTCCTTCAAGGACCTTCCTGCACCAGAAGGAAGATGGGATCAGTATATAAATGATTGCATTATTGGACAAAAGTGATGAATTATGTTAAGAAGACTTAGATAAAAATCCAAAGTGCTGTGCGAATTCCCATCAAAACTGTGACTACGTCCAAAGTGATGGGTAAGAGGACTAGAGGACAAGGAGGAACACTCACAGCAGCAGCGAACTGGTAAAGGCAGTTCAAGCTTGGGGTTGAGCATGCACAGAGACCCAGAAGCAGGATGGCGTAGGGCATATACAGACACCACCCAACGCACTAGAAAGAACATGAGCTCTGGAATGAGACAGGTCTAGGCTGGAATGGTAGCTCCACCACATACTAGTTGTGTGAACATGTCCAAAGAACTTACATTCTCTGAATCTTAGTTTTCTCAACTTTAAAATATGTATTATAATATCTTGGTCACATAATTATTATGAGAATTAATTGGGATAATGCTTATAAAGCTCAGGTACATTACAGGCAATAAAAATGTAAATCATAAATGCAAATATCCTTTTCTTACAAGAAAAAAGAGCATGTTAGATATGAATATTCCTGCTGAAGTAATGACAGGACAGGCATTTGGCAATCATTCATCCATTTCATAGGGAGATGCTGATTTGACCCTCCTGCTATCATCTATTTAATAATTTCTCAACAGAAATGCTGGATTGCTTTCAATCCTGAGCACTGCTGGCATTCAGACCACTTCAAAGAAAAGATGACTTGACTAAATTCATTTATTTGTACATCAAGAAAATGTTAGAAACAAACTGTTATATCAGAGTTCCTCTCTTGATTTATTTGTTTTCTCAAATTACAGAATCGTTATAAAGTATGTGTTTTTACTAAAGGTGGTTTCACTCAGTTCTTCACCTAA
>ML104982.1:29888-43320 GCA_003697995.1 Taxidea taxus jeffersonii | reverse complement strand
AAAAAAAAAACTGCTTAGGTATTATATAGAAGCCATGGTGTGACTAAACATTTGGGTTTTTTAAAAAATTCCAGAATTATCTGTATGAACATCTACAGTCTGGTCCCTGGCTTAAAAAAAAAAAAATCAGCCTGTCCATTTCCTTCACTCCTGATGCTCAGAATTGGTGCAGTGAGCATGTGGCCGGCTCAGTGACCTTTCACAGCCATTTGAGCCACATGGTCAGCAGTGAATGGAGAAGGAAGTGTCAATCCTTTCTGCAGGGTGAGTTCCTTAAATATCAAAATATGCCCTCTCTTCTCCATCCTTCCGTTCCTCTGAGAATCGGCATCATGTTCACCTTCCAACAAAATTGAGAAGCAAAACACACTGATGACGGATCTTTTTAATCACAAATGTAATAACCCATCACGTCTCATGAAAAAGAAAGAGGGCAACAGGGAGGCAATTTGGTCCAGGAATTTAATAAAAGCATGCTTTCCTCATTAGGAATCTCATAATGCCATCCTCCAAGTGTGGTATGCAAAACAGAGCTCCAGAAAGCAATGAGTCAGATTCAGGGCTCCAAAGACATCACGGAGTACATGCACTCCATTCTTGCAAGAGCAGCATGCTCCTCAGCATCAAGGAGAGCCCAGGATGACACTGTACTGGGCACAGCATCAGTGACAGAAAGGGTGCCTCTTCTGTGGCTCTTTGAAATACAATTTGATTTTCCTTCTCCTTGCTTACACACTTTCTCTTAACCCCCAATCTTTGCTTTATAGCCACACATGCACATGCATCTGACAGACACTTCCATGAGATCTGCTGCTCCAATCCCAAGCTGTACCTGCGTTTAAAGACAGCCAGATACACAGTGAGGTGGAGGTCAGGGAAAGTCAGGGAAAAGTAGGACACTTCCCAGAACAGCAGGAAATAACTTGCAGGACCCTTGCGGGCACAGGCGTATTTCAGGAGAGCACACAGTGTGTTTAAAAATGCTTTTAAAAAACAAACTTCCAACTGCAGCTTTTCCTAACAAAAGACAGGGGGACTTCCTCCAGAGGTAAAGCTTCCAGGCCAATGGGCAGGGGGAGGGCGGGTGGTAAGACAGCAAGGCACGGAACAAGTGCAGACCCCCCTTCCCGTGGCGCCCATACGGTGTCTGTCTACCTCCCTTTCACCCTGTGGATTTCCACCTTGGTTTCCCACTGGTGAATTCTCTCCAGTTATAAAACACTTTGTTACCTTCATTCACTCTTAATTAAAAAGGGAAAAGAAACTCCTAGGGCTCTGACAACAGGGGAAAAACAAGGAAAGAAAGAAAAAGAAAGGAAAAAGAAAGAAAAGACGGAGCTCTTTGAGTTGCTGAAATAAAATGGTCAGAGAGCCTGATGTGCAAAGCAGAAAGTATAAAAAAGAACACAGAATCTCTGAAAATGGTTTTAATCTTTCTGAGCAATACGGATTCTGTGAAAAAGACATGATTTTCACAGGAATTGGGGGCATTTGTAATGCTGGGGAGGAAAGGTACACGAAATGCACACAGGCTCATTACCCCTCAGTACCCACATCTGCTGTCCCTTCCACACTCCTTGCATGACCGAGATGATTCATTCTTTCAACAAATATTTATAAAAGCCCTATCTCAGACTCGACACTGTACTAACACTTTACACTGAGGATCTTGCGGAAAAATAAATATGCAGTCAACAATATTGATAGTTTTAATTTCCTGAGTTCTGTCTGGGGTCAACTATAATATTAAGTACTTGACATTTGTGGGTTCTTGATCCACAGAATAGTCCTCTGCAAGGAGGGATTATGACATTCAGCATATGGATAGAAAATCAAGGCTCAGAAAGATTAAAATATTAATAAAATTCAAGAAAAAATACAAACCTTGCCAAAAAAGATGCATCCAGCAAGTGGCAAGTGGCAGAGTTGGAATTTAATTTCTCATTTATCTTAAACCAGAGACTATGTTCTTCTTCTTCTTCTTCTTCTTCTTCTTCTTCTTCTTCTTCTTCTTCTTCTTCTTCTTCTTTTTTTTTTTACTATTTCTTTTCTTACTATTTCTGTGCAGCAGAATCAAGGATGAATTGGGCAAATCTAATCTCACTGCCCCATGTATTTGCACTTATTATATTCAAACTCATTCTTTTGCCTCTTCTCACTGAAAGCTTTCACAGGTCTGGGCACATTTCCCCCAATTTTCTCATGCCAATACTAATACCTGTTCTTAAAATCTAAGTTTGGTCTGCTCAATGCTTTCTTGTCTACTCCTCAAATTCCTTAGCTTCCATGACCTCCCATAAAGCCAATCTAACACTACCTGGGGTCATCCCCAACTTCTCTACCTTGTGCCACATTCTCAAGCTGCAGAGCATTTTCAGTAAAAACCCACACCTAGTTGTACCTTTGTTCTATCCCCATTACAATGTCAAACTACAGGCTTTTGCTGACCTAAGATTAAAATTCAGCTCTGTTGGACTCTGTTTGACATATGCATTATGACGTGTCCTAAATTTATAAAACCCAGTACTCACACATACACACACACACACACACACACACACACACACCAACACCACAATTTACAAAGCAAATGCAAATCGGGGTGGATGATTATTCCTTCACAAAAGGATTCACCACAGACTTCCTTAAATAGTAAGCTTCTCTGATGCATTTATGATATGACTTGATTTTTCCCCCAGGGACATATTCTTTGCATAAATAAAGCAAAGTAGACTATAATGAAAAGGAGCATCAGAAATATTTGCCTGGAGAACTCACATTTCGGGCCCATTCATTTAGCCTTTAGCTGTTGGGAGGCCTCAAATCACTTACTGCTTCTGAAAATGCAGCAGGAGTTATGCCCTTCTAGTGGTCCTCTTGAGTTTGCAGCCTGGCATCAGTTGCCAGTCTTATCTGGGCTCACAAGCCATCCTGGTATGAATTACCACCTTCTATTTTACCAAGTACGTTGAAGAAAAAGCTGAGCCACTATAGACAACCAGTCGTTAGTTACTGATTATTTCTTGCATTAGAATCACACTCTGATGGGTTAATTTATGCTGAGCTAATAAAAAACCGGAAATTCTCAGTGGCTTAAAACAATAAAAGTTTTTCTCTCACATTAGATGGCCATTGCAGGTTGGTGAGCAGGAGGTGGCCCAGGAGTTGTTTTCATCCATTAACTCGGGGACTGCGGCTGAAGGACCAGTCACCATATTTAAAGCCGTTAGTTGCCATGATAGAGAGAAGAGAGAATTCTGGAGGACCTCACACTGGAAATAAGATGTTTGACCCACCCTACCCCAAGAGATACACTTCTACTTGCCTCTCATGGGCGAGGACTTGTCACAAGATCCCCTCTGCCCCACAAGTTAGGAAGGAGAATCTGGGGATGCAGAGAGCCCAAAATACTCATTGAGGAGCACCAATGATTAGCAGAGGCCCACCATGGTGCCCAAGGCTATTCTGTGACCACAAATGACAAGGAGATTCAGATCCTGGGATCTAGGGAAACAGATGCATGAAGAGAGTACTGGATGGCCTGGTCTCCGTTAGTCCTGTAGAAAAAAGATTCTTAGTGTACCCCTGATTAAATCAGCCCCTTAAGCCCTGTTCCCAAAGAAAAGACTTAAACTCTACTGAATTCAGAATAGGTGCCTGGTTCACACCTGCCCATGAGATGCCTGCTCCAGGGCTGTCCTTAAGTGTGAAAACCAGGTCTTTTGTGCCATGCTGAGGTTTTCAGTACTGCAGAGACACCTTTGTTCTATGATGTTCTTGCAAAAGAGACTTTAATTTACACCCAAAGAGACTGTCTTCTCACGTTCTCCAGGTTCTTCTTCTTGTTGGATTTCTTTCCTCTTTTTTGGGTAGATTTAAGCACTTTCTATTTCCCAAATTTCCCCTCCTAATTCTAGTCTTTTCACAAGGAAGAGAAGAAAAGACACACAAACAAATCAAACTTTCTCTGTTAAATCAATGGCTCTTCCTCTTCCCTCAAGCTTTCTCACCATTTTAGGTTGAGAGATGCAGGTGCTAGGTATCCCCAAGTGAAGTCGTTTATTTTTTAGCCATGGGAAGACTGCAAGGTAGATTTTTGTCAAATCCTACAAATCCTTGAATGTTAACATCAGGCACTCTTATTAAAGGAGCTGTCAAGATGAATCAGCCAAATGGGATGAGGCTTCTGAAAGAAGGGAATACCTAATCAGAAGATAGGGAGGGGAAAGGAGCGGTGCTTCTGACAGGATAATAATGTAAAGTCTCACTTATCTGCACTAATGGGGGCACAGGTGAGCACTAATAACTGAAATACACAGATGTGGTTAAAATCCTTTAGTTTTTATTTCTTCCATTTTTTTTCTTGTTTGATATTGTTTTATAATTTCTAAGGAAAAGAAGCATTCTCTTTAAGGAAACAAGAAAGATTTGAGTCAGAAAGACAGTCTGTAAATCTAGGTGGGCTAGTAATATATACTAAAGATCTGCTGTGGGTACATGTGAGTAAAAGATATATTAGGAAGAACAAAGTCTGAGGACTCCTTCCCCCTTTTAGCTGGGTAAAGGAACATGAAAAAAAAAAATACTCCACGATGAGCATGCTTATCCAGCATGCTCAAAGGAGAAGGAGGAAGGAGACTTCCTTGAATCCCCACTCTACATCAGGATTAACACATGATTACCACCTTGAATATACACAACATCATCATATAACCCTTTCTTCCAATATTCATTCATTCACTCATCCATTCTAGAACAACTAGTTCTTGCTCTCTGCTTGACACAAGAAAGGAGATGGTGACAAAGAGGTAATAGATAGAGATCCTTCCCTCAAGTTGTTTTCCATCTAATAAGGAGATGGGTTAGAACCCCATAAACATCGGATGAGAAGGATAAGACTCAGAGAGAATGTACCTCGCCTAAGCTTTTCTAGATATTAATTGGCCATGAGAGGATTCAAGCTCACATATTTATGACACCATCTAAAACCAAATGACCAAAACCAGGCAGGCCATTAGAATCAACTCATGGAACTCCTTCCCCAGATGTGCAGAATCTCTAGGCTTGAGGTTGAGGGATCTATATTTTTGAAAACTCCCTTGGGTAACCTAATCTAAGAACCAGCCAGATGGATGCTATCATTTTACAATGCCATTTCCACCTCTCCCACAACATCCCTCACCATTCCAGTCCCCAGCCATAGCCTCTTCATATCATCAGCAAGAGTTCTCGTGTCTGCTACTCTCAAGAACCTTGTTTTCATTCTGGATGAGAAGGTGCAAAAGTAACAATTTTCACGAACAGGTTAATACATATTCTAAATATAAGAACTCTCTCCACTCCAGTAAATTTCTCTCTGTCCTGATCAGAGGACACCAATAATGTCATTACTTTACAGACCCCACAGAGAACACTTCATTTATCTTGTTATCCATAGCTGCTTGAAAGTTGGATCAATGTCCAAGGTAGCCTGAACTTCACAAGTTCTGAATGATTGTGATCCCACCACAGATGTGCCCATATACCAGCTAAGGTGATGCATGTGTGTATGTGTATGGCTCTTTCTTAGAGACAAAATATATTGAGATTTCTTCTGGCCTGTTACAGAGGACACCAATCAAGGGGTATCAGGATTCCAATCTGAAAACTTAGTAGCCCAGAGACAAATGTTATCAACAACAGGTGGTGAGGAAGTTGACTGGACGAGGGAAGAGAAATCTTCCAATGATGAATCAGAGGAGGGTGTATTGACAGACAGCTTGCCATTTGAAAGAAAAAGAAGCTCAAAACCACCGTCTATTTCTTACTTGATAAATGAGACACATTTTTGACAGATTTAATGAGATTAAAAGAGGGAGAGGATTAGAACAATTAAAAACGGTATCTGTGTTTGGGATATATATACACACACATGCCTTCTTATTGAGAACAGCCCGGAGAAGAAATGCAAGACAAAGTGGCAACTCAATTTGTCTTTTGCCACCATCACTAATCCACACCCACCAGAACCCACATCACATATATTCTTTCCTTCCATCCTCCATAATTCACCTTGGTGTAAATATTCTAAATTATTTATATCTAGATTGAAGGTATCTTTTAGTGTGACTGGAACTAGAGAAACCAAAATATAATTGTGCTATGGGTATCCTAATACATTATGCTAATGTTTGATTAAGGAGACTATGTGACCTGAAAAATTAGGGCAAGGGTACTGGACCATCCAGGGGCTAAAGGATCCTCAAAAAAAGAGGTTCTAAGAGAACCTGGAGCTTTTAGAGAATTCGTGTGGCTGAGTGAGAAATAAATTATCAGTGTGATGTTAGCTCTGTAAGCAGAAGATCCAGGCAAGGGAACACTGGTGAAGAGCTTGTTAAGTGCAGTACTGGTCTAAAAACTTTAGATGGAAAACTCACTTAATCCTCAACTTCACAATATTGGTACTAGTATTTCCCCATTTTCCACATGAGTTAACTGAGAGTTTTTATAACTCATCTAAGATCACAGAACAAAGAAATGGAGGAACTTGAGTTCAAACCCTGGCAACATGGTACCATAAAATTAATAGATGAGAATTTGGGGGGAGAGGAATGATTCAGGAAAATCATGGGTATTAAGAGAAAGAAAAAGAAAAGAAAAGCATGTCTGTCCATAATAGAAAGTTATTCAAGCAATGGCCAAAAGCCTCTTAGTTTGGAGAATAGGTGTAAAGGAACTGTTTCATTTTCCTGCATCCTGTTTAGAGAGTATTAATTGTATTCCCTTAGAAGAAATTGATACAGTAAGGTTCATCCAGGACGACTGCAACTCAAGACATACCTTCTTATCCTCTTCACCCAAATTTTCCCTTCTGATAGCCTCCTAATTCAGCTGCTTATCAGTAAACTCCCATTCCTGAATTCCCATTAAAAGATAGGCTATCTTGCTACAGTAATGTTCCAGATAACTGAAGAATTATTAAATTTGATGTATTTTGTACAATAAAGGTGCCACAAACAGCCCATAAGAGAAGTCTGACCAATACCATGTCACTTCCCTACTCAAACCTTCAGGGATGTCTTGTTGTCAGTGGGGAAAATCCCAGTACCCTTAATATAACATTTGAAGACCCTCTGTGATCTGGCAGGCAACCCATCTCCAGCCTCAGCTGCCAAGAGCTCCCACTGACTCCCCTTTCAGCCAGTTCGATTAATTCACTGCACTGTAATTCCGATCTGGTTTTTCCCATTGCTACACTTTCTGTCAAATCTCTCTATATACATCCAGACTGCATTTATTCAAATCTTTCCAATCCTACTGGGTTCAGCTTCATTGACCTCTCTTACATAGGCTTCCTTGACCAGCCACACCTATGTAATTACTCTGTCTTCTTTTTCCATGATTTTTTTGTGTGTAAGATTACATGACAGTGACTCATGAATGATCTGATCTCATTTTCCAGTGCTTTTGGATGTGTGTGAGTGAGTGTACATGCTTTTAGTGTTTTGTTTTTGTTTTTATTTTTCTGTTTATGCCCTATCTCTGCAACAGAATGTCTAATCCTTAGAAGGCTGGTACTCAGATTCATCTTTAAGTTATCTTCCTATCTCTCCGTCCTTGTATCTCTGGCACATGTGGTACGCTACTTGGTACACAGCAAGCTCTCAATAAGTATTTGCTAAATTGAAGGGCCATGCAATCCCACACAGTGATATGGAAATATTGGATGCTGTTTTTTTTTCTTTAATTATCAAAAACCCACATTTTGTATCTTCCAATACAAATACCTCTCCAAATCTGATCCTTGAATTTGTCTTCAGCCTCTTTTT
The DNA here is from genome assembly GCA_003697995.1 of Taxidea taxus jeffersonii. Classification (NCBI taxonomy): domain Eukaryota; kingdom Metazoa; phylum Chordata; class Mammalia; order Carnivora; family Mustelidae; genus Taxidea; species Taxidea taxus. The sequence continues at coordinate 35,512 of ML104982.1, read as the reverse complement.
TGCTCAAGGCTTCTCTGACCTATTTGTCTTCAAAAGAAAACAATGAATGCCACAAACATGTTGTTTTACGTTTCTGGGTGTTTCTTTTGTTGCTATCTCCACCTGGAATGTCCTTTTCTGATTCTCTCCCCTTGAGGAAAATCCAGATAAGTTTAAGCACTACCAGAAAGTCACTGTTTATCCCTACTTCCTCCATATATATCACTACATTTTCCATAATGTTTACTAAGTAATTAATTATACTTTCCCTGCCCTATTTCTTTATGAATCACAAGAAGAAAGACATTGTTTCTTATTTACCTCTATATGTCCCCAGAACCCAGCAGAGTACCAAGCACACAGTCCACACTTTTTGTGGGTAAAGAATAAATGGATGATGAAATACAGATTGAAAACCAAAACACTTTTACAAATTTGTGAAGGAATCTGTCATTAGCCCAGAGGAAAATGAGATGGAATTATGCCACACAATGGGATATAGAGGCACATTAATATGAAAAATATACTCCCACACATTTACCCCAAATGCTCTTCAAGTTCAAGTCATATCCTCTTGTAATTTATTGGGTTACTAAAATTCCTGGGAGAAAACCCTTTACAGTAAAGAAACAGGAGCCACCACAAATAGGAGAAGAGTGTTGGGATCATGAGAGGAGAGGCAGCCAAAGCCACATTGAAAGACAGAGCTGCTGGATATGGAAATTTTCCACAGAATCCCCCCCAGGTTTGACAAAGGGATGTCAGATATGTAGGCACATATCTTTGCCTATCTTTGCACATATCTTTGCATATCTTTGGAAGGAGACTATAGCACAGAAATCAGTGTCCATGAAAAAGATACAAGGAAAGAAGGGTTGGGGGGAGCATGTCTGGTGGAGGTCCTTATATTTCCACGGGGCCAATTGTTTCTCTGCCACCAGACATCTGCTGCAGTGCTCACCTTCTGGACATACAGATATAACTCCCAGAGCTGCTTTGGCTCATGGTTCCCTTGATGTCTTAAGAGAGATTTGATTAAGCCAGGTGGAGGAAGGAAAAAAAAAGTCATGTTAGAAATCACCGGTATGGAGAAAGGGGAGGAGGAGAGAAAGAGGAAAGAAATCAACCGTGAAAAAGAAAAAGGGAAATATAGCCAGAGACATAGAAAGCCTGTCAAATCTCTCCAAACGGCAACAAAAGCAGAGGAGAGATAGTTTCTCTTTAATGAATGCTTTGATCAGCCACAGTTGATATAATAATTATATAAAACTAGAGCAAGACAGAAATAAGACGTGTTTTCCTCTCATGTAGCCTGTAACCTTTGTGATTGGTTCATATATTTAAGAAAGGAATAAGGCCCTTCAAAACAGAGGCATATGTCAGGAGAGAACCTGTTTTCTCCTCTGACGTATGCAGGAAATTTGCAGCAAAGTCTGCATCTCTTTACCTCCTTGCCTTGGTAGGGTTGATTGCCAGCCCAGGAGTCTAGAAGGGAAGTAATAGTGGTAAAGCTTTCCTCCCATGTATCTTGGTCTAATTTCTCAGGTAATCCCTGGCTGGCAGTACTTCTTACATTCCTTCCCTACCCCAACCCTTTCTCCCTACTTCACTTGGCTCTTCCACCAATCTTAGTTGTGTATTTCCCATGTAATAAGATACCTCGAGCTGCTGGAGGTATTGACTTGGCTAATTTCCAGAAAAGGAGGGGTACACATAATTTTTTCCCCCAGAATGATACTCCCACAAGCACGTGCTTTTCAGAAATAGCAGGGTAGAGAGGTGGTTGCCATGAGAACAGAGAGGCAGCCACACAAACAGGAGTAGCACATTTCTCCCAAGGGGGCATGAGCAGAGCCTCTTGCTTCTTCTGCCACCATCAGAGAATCTCAGGGAAACTTTGCCTGAAAAGGAAGAGGGTCTGGAGTGGTAAAGTGTTAGTCCCTTTCTTCTTAACTTCCAAGTTATGGTTGAAGATTCTGATTGAAGGTGGTAGCATGGTAATTCAGCTGGGCCTGACTGAGGCTGAGTCTGGGAAGAAAGGAAGAAACAATGTCTGCTTCTCCACTCAATGTCCTGAGAATTCTCCAGACCAGTGATATATATGTGATGCAAGCTAATAAAAAGTTGGTAGGCAGAAAACAAAGTAGCATCCCATAATACTCACTCTGGTCTGATTTTCTGCCAGGCAAAACCCGTAGAAAATTAAGATGGGTTCAGAGAATGACATTCCCACTGACCATGTTGGCACTATAATGGCCCTATGCTGGCCCATTGTAGGGCTATGACAGATCTGCTAAGAGAACAGCAAGGCATGAGATGGACTATCAGGGGATCCATGGGGAGAAAGTAGGTTATACTCAGTAGGCATACTGCAGTCATGCTGACGGACAGAGTCAGAGATTGTGTCTCTTTAACTCCAATTGATCTAAAAATAAATAAATATTATATATAATAATGAGGTTTATGGAAATAAGTCAACTAGCTATTTGGTAAAATGCATAGAAACAGTGAGTTGATTAACAAGCCTTCACTTGCAAAGAGTGGTTTTGGGGAATGATGGCTTCTCGGAGAGGGTGGCCCCAATCACATCTTTGCCTTGAGGTGGGACAAGGGAGGCCACAAGGAATGCAGCAGAGCTGTAAGCCTTCCCCCTGCCACATGCTGGATGCTGATTTATTGGGACTGGAACAATTTGTCTAAAGCTGTAATTTTAACTACCTCCGTGGTGAGCAGCCAATCAGAGGGTTCACTTCACGCAGCTTTTACGAGTCCCCATAAAAGCAGCAAAATGAAAACTCAGGGGCCCTTAAAATATACTCCAAGGGTTTCTGCAGTGCAATTGGAGGCTTTTATGACTCCTGTCAGGACTTTTATGACCCTGTAAAACCAGGCAGCAGCCTGGCCTGAGATGAAAAGTAGTCCCACTGTCTTAAAGTCTAAATGGTCTGTACATTTACAAGGCCTCGAGGACAGATGGAGGGAGCACCACCAGGGGGGGTTGCCTTGAGTGAAGGCAGATTTTGGGTGAAGCAGAAGGACTGGAGAGTGAGGGGAGGCAAGGGCAGGTAGAAGGTGTGTATGAGCAATGTATCCGAAGATGGCTTCAGCTTTTCAGAGCACCCCAACACCAAAACCCCAGGACTTGTCACCAAACACAGTGAGAGCTGAAGATTCAGCAGACACATCTGTAACTAACAAGGGCGGGGTGCGTTCAGTGGAGAGATAAAATGTGGAACCTCCAGGAAATCACAGTCTCCATAACATTTTTCAAGGACATCTTCCCATTCCTATGCCACCTGCATTACAGAAGGAAACAAACAACACACACACACACACACACACACACACACACACACACACACAGACTGGGGGCCAGAAACCCAGCCCTTTAAGTATTCCATGCAGTTCACAGAAATTTTGTGAACTTTGTGAACACCCAACTAGAGCATGCCAACCCTGCATGCTCCCACTCCTAGCTGGGCTCTTAGTTCAGGCCCACACGACCTCTTCTGAGTCATTGTCACTGAGACAACCTGATCCATTGCTTCAACCTGGAATCTTAAATCATCCAAACGTAGTGGTGCCTGGGTGGCTCAGGCACCACCTTCAGATCAGGTCATGACCCCAGGGTTCTGGGATGGAACCATCAGGCTCCCTGCTCAGTAAGAAGCCTGCTTCTCCCTCTCCTTCTCCCCTTGCTTATGTTATCTTTATGCAAATAAATAAATAAAATCTTTTAAAAAATCATCCAAACTTATTAGCCAGGCTCGGGATTTTCCATGCCCCTACAGAAAGGCAACATCATCCTGCAGAAGTCATGGACAGAGGCTGGAGAAATACAGCATGGGTGTTCCTGGCAAAAGCACAAGGAGGAGGGGGCAAGAGGAGCAGACTTTCTAGGCAGGTCCACTGGGGCCGTCAGGCACAAACACAGACCCTGAGGAAGACAGTTGAGGTGAGGCACACTGACTTTAGACCTCAGAGAATATCTAAGAGACAGAGGTGATGGTGTGTTGAAATGCTTCGGGTAGAGTTAGCCACGACAGTTGCTTGCCCCCAGAGTGTCAGGTGAGGGCAGGGCAAAGTTGCCAGGGTTCCTAACATGACTGACTGTGGAGGCTTTGGGTTTTCCAGGTTGGAGATGACAGAAAGACAGGAAAGGCAGTGATAGGTCTGGGTGACTAATGACTGTATGGAGTGGGTCCCTCAGCATCCGGAACGACAGGTGTGCCAGAGCAAGGGACACAATGAGTCAGAGGATCAAGAGTCCTGGCAGGGGGCAAACACACATCCGGGAAGCAAGGTAAGCCCGAGGACTGTAGCAATGCCCCACAGTCAGTAATTTATTCCTTTTAAATCACTCGTGTTTGCAGGAGCCTTGAAGAGTGGGGTAAACAGTTATGAAGACAAGGAGACTCGGCCGTAAATCTCCAAACCCCCTATGTGACTCAGAGCAGTCCATAATCTTCCCAAGTCTCTCCTTCCTCATCTGTAAAGTGGAGATAAAACAGTTGCCTCATATGGTTGCTTTAAGGATTAAAGGAGATAAGGTGTGTAGAGTGTGATTTGAGCAGCATCTTAATGAGGGGATAGGTGCCTGCTGAGAGGTTCATTTCCAGCCAAGGAACCCTGAATCCACCCCTGGGGTGCCTGGGTGGCTCAGATGGTTAAGTATCTGCCTTTGGCTCAAGTCATGAACCCAGGATCCTGGGATCCAGACCAACATTTACATCCCTGCTCAGTGGAGAGCCTGTTTCTGCCTCTCTCTCTCTCTCTCTCTCTCTCTCTCTCTCCCCTCCATGTTTGTGCTCTCTCTCTGTCAAATAAATGAATAAAATCTTTAAAAAAAAGAAGAAGAAGAAAAGAAACACTCTTATTTTAGGTACAGTAAACCATCTGCTTTGCCTGGAGTGCAAGCCCCTTATAGGGAAGGTGCACATATTAAGACATTGGCTGGCCCAGAGTGCCAGGTGCTGTCATGGGATGTAAAAGGTGCAGGACAGCAGGCCTGGGAGACAAGAGCATGTAAGTCCAGAAAGTGGCTGCATTTGCTGCCTTGACTCTAGACCTTATCTAATCCATTCCCCTCAGAATAATCAGAACAGTCTTCTTGAAGCAAAGTTTTGCCATTTTACTACCCCTTCAACCTCGTTAGGTGTTTGCTACAGCCCATGAAAGAAAGTCCAAATTCCCTAAGGCAGTCCAGTGAGGGCTCACATGACTGGGGCCCTGCTGAGTTCCAACCAACTACAGCTCTTCACCTGGACCTTTTGCTTGCTCTTCTCCACCCACTCCTCCATCTTGCCCACACCACACTCCCTTCCAATCAGGATCCCTGAGAGTGTCATTCTCCACCCTGAAATGTGTACCTACCTGACTCCTCTTTAAAAACTCAGGCCTCAGCCTTGACACCATCTCCTCTGAGGAGTTCCCATGGTAGGCACCCCATGCCAACATGCCGCCCATACTAACCAAGACACGGCTACATGGTCCCATCTCTCCAGACACTCTTTCAAACACTCACCAGGTTCTCAATTCCATGCTCCATTTGGGTCATCCACAGTGGAAAATAAGCCCCATGAGAGCAGAACGCTGCTATCACAGGACCTGGCCCATTGCCTCACAGATAATGTGAAAAAATAGAC
>ML104982.1:19063-29488 GCA_003697995.1 Taxidea taxus jeffersonii | reverse complement strand
GGTTGGGCCTTCTTAAATATGAGGTACATGAGAGACATACAGGTGGGAAAGTCCAGCACGCAGCTTGAGAATTAGATCTGGTATCAGGAAAGGCCAGAAACATAAATTGAGGAGTTAGTGGCCCAAAGGCTAAAATCACTGAAGTGGAATGAAATAATCCTTGATGTCTGCATGAAGCCAAAGAGACCAGTGGGCTTATAAGAAAATCCTGAAAAATATAAGCATTTAAAAGCCACACAGGACTCATTGCCTTTCTTAACAAACTTCTGCCAACACATCAGCCCACATTAGCTGGTCTGTGCACTTAGTTGACAATATTACTCATTTTTGCACTAGAAAATTTAATAAATACGCTAATTTAATAAAATTTTATTGAGGGCCTACTTAGTTAAGTGGTTAGATATGCCCCCATGGGCTCCCATAATACTCTGCATGTCTCCATTGGAGCTTATCACTTTCTACTATAATCTTATTTGTCTTTTCATTAAATTATGAGCTTCTTGAGTCAGAAATTCTGTATTTCAGGACTCTCAGCCCTGCCCACCTAATGTTTGCTCAATACGTGCATAGATGAAGTTCACCATTAGATGGGGAGGACAGATGTATGAAAACAATATTAGAGACAAGACTGCTATCCTCAAAGTCACAATTGACTTGCTACTAGCCAAACTCAGTGGACATTTTCTCACTATTGTTGTTTGTTGGCTAATCTGTCTCCTTTAAAATTTCTCCCTACCTTTTAAAGATACCAATCTCTCTTGATTTATATTCTATTTCTGTTATGTATCTCTTGTACGGGCTTCTCTTTCTCAACCTTCTCAACCCTCCCTTAAATTTTTGAGTCTCCAAAACTCAGACTTCTTTGTCCTTAATTACATCCACCCTCGGAAATCTTCACACATCTTCGTCGATCATTTGCAAACCATGATTACAAATGCTCCTCTGTAGCTCAAAACTTCCATATAGCCAACTGCTTCCTGGACTTACACAATGGGAGGCCCTATCACCTGAGGACCCTACTCCTATTACCCATGCAAAAAAAAAAAAGTGGGGGTTGTTCTAGATGCATTCCTTGTCTGCCAGATATAACTGCTGACAACAAACTGCCAGTTCTAACTTCTAACTTTCCCTCCTGTCCATTGCACTACTCCTGCCTCGCATGAGATCTTTCATCCCTTCCTGATAAATGAAACAGATTCCTAAGAGTCCACTTCAGTCTCACACTCTCCTTGCCACTGTTTGCCAGAGTAGGTGTATAATGATGCAAATTCTGTCATGGCATTTCCTTCTTCCTCCTGAGGCTTCCTCTCTTCTTTGAGATAAAATCCAAATTTCTTTAAATCACTCTCATCCTAGCTGGGCATTAGAATCATTACTGAACTTTTTAAAATGCAGGTCCCAGAGTTTATCTAAGAGCCAATGAATCAGAATGTTAGCAGGTAAAGCCCAGATCTATACTAGGGCATGGCTCCCAAACTCCAAAAGTTATAGTGATAACATCAGCTGACTGTTATCTGTGACTCACTTACAGTCTAGGTATATCTTGTAAAATTCACAGGCTCTTTCTCTGGGGATTTCCAATGCACTCCCTTCCCTTCAGTCTTTTGGTCACAGAGATAAAATCAGCTTCTAGCCAATATTTGAAGTTAGTCTCTTTTCTTGCTTGAGCTACTGCGTTTCAATACGCAAGTCCCAAATCACACAGATTAAAAAATGTAACTATTTATATCTTACTTGCTGCTTCCATCCTAGCCCTTTCTCCTCCTCTGGAGTCTCTCCCAGGCCCACCATACTTAAGGACTTGCCATAACTAATTGTCCCTGCTGCTTCTGGCCTGTTTTCTTGTGTGCATACTATGACATGTACATGTCTAGAATGCCCTTCCCCCACTTTTCAAAATATTGGGTCATTAGCTTCCTCATCCATGAAAATTAATAGAAAACATTACTAGGATGTTTAAACCTAGGCAGTGTATTCTTTCGTGCCCCAAAGAAGCTGGGATTTATACCTGACATCACTTTTATCACAAGGCATTGAAGTCATTGGTTGACTTGTCTCCACTGGATTTAAAGATGAAGGGGAAGAGCCAAGCTTATAATTGTGGCTATCAATCAGTTAACACAGCTCTGGGCACAGAGAATGACCTTGATCAACATTTACTGAGGGGCTGAAGTAATCACTTAAGGAATCACTTTTTAATTAATAATTAATCAGAAGAGGATGCCAAATGAAGAAAAGTGACTGTCTGTGGCCTGTAATAACTTCCAATCTCTGAACTGTCTTGTGGAGCTGTTATTCTCAACTATGAAACACAGTCAATGGATTCTTTTTCCAATCTTAGGGTAAATAAAGTAGGCCAGATGGAGAAAGGTTCTTCTCAACCCGGCTTCAGGAGCATCTCCCCAAGATTGTGTAACTCTCTCTTCCACAAGAACTCCTGACAACCAGAAGGGTACTGAATCTCCTCTGTAGTATATACTCCAGCACTAAATGTATAGCAAACATGAATCAGACTGAATCAGACTGAATGAATCATCTAGTCTATTTACTGTGCAGTATTCGTTTCCCCTGTACCTGAAGTCAATGTTCTTACATAGGTTAGAGATTGTGTATATCACACATATAGAATGTGATATATCAGGCAATGAAGTTTAAAGCCCACCCTCTCTAAAAGCAAATATTCAAAATGTAACTATATATATATATATATATATATATATATATATATATATATATATATTTAGAGTAGAGTAGAGCATGCATGTAGAAAATAGTTTATAGAGAGAGCTCAGTTCTTGCCTCATAGGAGATGAAAATGTGATCCTTTGCTAGCTCAGACAAAATCTTCCATGCTACATTAGGCTTGATACCAAATTTTGTACTGCAAGCTTTTATCAAAACTGTATATCTGAAATCTTAATAATGCAGGAAGGTAGATTATGTTTCTCCTCTCTGTTCAGGTTTACATCAACAGAATCAGAGCTAATTCCTGAATTGAAACTCAGCAGTTTTAGCAGTATCTATAAGAATATTTTGTTAAGGTTTTGCAGAGGACAGGAGTCTGACTTCATACACACACACACACACACACACACACACACACACGTATATGCCAAAAATGAGCATCTTAATAAAACAACATAAAACAATGACTATGCCTACAGACAGAAAGAACTACTTTGGTTCAATATTGGTCACCTGAAGAAATATGAAATATGTAAATGAAAATTTTAAAACAAATTCTCCATGATCTCATAGCTAGAACATTTTCATTTTTCATTTTAGTTTCTGACATAATACAGACACTCACATATGTAGCATGGCCATGAAGAGTATCAGATTTAGATTTAGGTTAGAAAGAGAGTCAGATTTAGATCAGTTTAAATTTAGAATTTGTCATTTACCAGCTATGAGACTTGAAAATGTTAAAAAAAAATAGTCTTGGGGATTTTTTTTCCCTATAAAACACAGTGAATAACATCTATGCTGCCAAACTTATGGTTACTTTTGAAGACCAAAATCAATATGAGATTAATTATTCTAATGTTCAGAGCTTCATATTCCAGCTACATACAATAAGAGAATGGGGTATATTATTTTATTGTTCCAAGTATTTACAGCTTCTCCCAGTGAAAAGATTATACATTTTACCCCACTGTTGTCAATCTTGGTCATTTGACTTGCTTTGGCCAATGCAAAGGGAATAGAAATTTCATGTGGCACTGTAAAATGGAAACTTAAAAAGAACTCTCATGTGGTTCTAATGTTCTTTTCCTTCTGGAGGAAGGCTGCATATCCCAGATAAAATCTATTCCTTCAGACTTTGGCCTGTGAATTAAATAAATGAATGTCCATGTCTGTGTGTGTGTGTGTTTATGTTTACATGCATGCATGACTATAAATAACAAACACATGCATAAATATTATATAAAGTTATATAAATATACTCACACATTATATAAATATGCATATATGCATGCATATGTATGTGTAGGGGTGTGTGTGTGTGTGTGTGTGTGTGTGTGTGTACATGCTCTATTCCCCCCCCAAAAGAGTATTGCATTTTGAATCTTCGGTTTTGGACAGGATGGGCTATTTGGTTACTGATAAATCACATTCTACATATGTGATATACACACTGTTACAACACACATACAACAGTATGTGTGCATGCTTGTGTGCATGCACACTTATAAACAAACAAGTAAATGAATGAATGAATGTGTGTATACACATATATATACATGTACATACGTGTGTGTGTGTATGTGTGTATATGTATATATATATATATGGAGAGAGAGTGAGAGAAAGAGAATATCACACACATAAACAATTGTAAGCCACTGACATTTTGGGAACATCTGTTATTGCAACATAACTTAGCCAAAGCTGACTAATATACCTCAGAGCCTCTCTTAACTAATTTTCATTGAAACAGCCATCAGATTAACAGAGGTCCCACTTCCTCTGAAAAAGATAGTGAAGGCCCAAAATCACTAAAATAGTACTTAGTACATTGACACTTTTCTGATCCCCAAGTTGGGTGAGTAATTACCAAGGATCAGTTTCTTGTATATCATGTATTACTACTGTGATTTCATATTATAACATTATAAGTTAAATACTTCAGAAAAAATCTCCAAGGACAAATCTCTAAATAAGTGTCTGTTGATTTTGTTAAGTCAAATAATGAAAGATATATGAAAGTGTCATATAAATTGCAAATTTCTCATTGGGCTCTCTGTTCAGCGGGGAACCTGCTTCCTCCTCTCTCTCTGCCTGCTTCTGCCTACTTGTGATCTCTGTGTGACTTGTGATCTCTGTCTGTGAAATAAATAAATAAAATCTTAAAAAGGGGGGGGCACCTGGATGGCTCAGTGGATTAAATTGCAAATTTCTGCGTTGATATATTAGCTGATACTAATTTGTCAATTAGTGTATTTCTGAGCAGCTACTTTTTTTTTAAATAAAGCATCATGCTGGGGATAACATGAGGCATGTAACACAGAACTATCTTCAAAGGATATTCAGCCCACTATATCAGAAAAGGGAATCAGCAGCAGCATATTTAGCAGCATATCTCAGTTACTAATCATTGTCCCAATAAACTCTATTGTATCAATTAAATCAAAGGAAACAAAAAATGGTGCAGAATGGTCCATGCTACTACTGCTAGACTTACAGTGCCAGAAAGGCGGCATCTCTATTTTATGTTGTGTTCGTATATCTTAGTTTGTCATTTATCCATTCCAAAATAATACAAGTTCTTTAAGAATAGGCTTAAAATAAGGAAATACATGTTAATTGTTTGGGTATTATGTTTCAGTCATCAAGTGTCTATGTAAAAAAAAAAAAAACAGAAGGCTTCTGTTTGAAGCCTGCCTGTCAGAAGTCTTGTTGCCTAAGCTCAGGTGCTCATCGGTCTCTCCTGGCAATCAATGCACAGACCCAGAAAACTGTTAAAATGATGGTACTGTCCAGGGAGCCACACATAGCAATTGCTCTAGAGAAACCCTGATTTAAATGGATAAGGCAACTTTCATTTTTCTGACTTGGGGGAAAACCTGATCTGAAGCAAAAGAGGTGCTAAAACCCACAAACCTATCTTACCATGTCTAGAACCATCATTCACGTGGAAGGTTTTTAACAATGTAAACCCACCACCACAATCAAAATGTCATCAGGCCACAATTAGTGGCTCTGTATTAACTTATAAATGCCTTTTCAAGATGGCAGAAAGGAGAGAGCAATGTTGTATCCCCCACACCCAGCATACAGCCAAGTAAGAGGAAGACCAGTTCCCCAGGGACAGGGGAATACAGTTCAATACCCGAAGTTCAAGTCAGCTTATGGAAAGAGACATATAAACATATGTTCCCTTTGGGTAAAGAGCATGCTGAAGAATCTGTGTTTTCAGTGCTGAGCCCCCTACCTGATACGTAACTAGAGCTCAATAATTATTTCTGAACTGAATGACAATGACTGACCAATTGACAGATGGATGAATTGTTCTTATGAATAAAGCCACACTTTAGAGTAGTCTTACTTTTCTTCAGGCTTATCATAAAATGCCAAGCAACAGGATTATTTGATAGAAACTTAAATTATATGAGTACTATTGCCTGAATGGGTGAAATGTTTATTACTTTAAATATTTTCCTTATATCTACCCCATCATTCAAGGCCTAACTCAAATGTTATCTCCTCATCTTCCCTAATCCTTGGCATGTCATCTGGGGCCCCAGTACCTTTCAACACCAAGGAACAGGACAAAAAGCAATACTTTCAAATTCTGCTTTACAACCCCTTTTTTTTTTTTTTTTGGCTGCAAAAACAAATTAATGAGTTAAAATCAAGTTAAGAAATAGAAATTGGGTGGGAAGGAATTCAACAGAACAGAGTAGGAAATATGAGAAAACTTTACACAAAACAAAATCAATACTTCTACATGTCTCTGTGTATATACATATACAAATGAGCACAAACCTATCTGTACAACATTACAATTAAAATATGGATATTTCTATAGGTAGATAAGAAGAAGTTTGTAGATCACTGTTGTAGACCTGACTGATATCTTTTTTCCACCACTCATTAGTTATGTAAGTTTAGAAAAATAAGTCTGCCTTTTAGAGCATCATGTTTGTAAGCCGTAAAAGGGAGATTTGCTACCCTTTCTTCTAAGTGATGTTGTACCTCTTCTGGCTGTGTTCTTTCCTTTTCCAACAGCCCACCCAGTACTTCCCATCCTGGACCTCAATCTCTCTCGCTCTTACATACACACACATATACACAACATATTATCCAGTTTCAAAAGAGAAGGAAATCCTATCATTTGTGACAACACAGATAAACTTGGAGGTCATTATGCTAAGTGAAATAAGCTAGAGGAGAAAAAGAAAAGTCAAACTTATAGTAATATCTAGTAGAAAAGTCATTGCCAAGGGTTGAGAGGTGGAGGAGATAGGGAGAAGTTGGTAAAAGGCTATAGACTTTCATGTATTAGACTTCCACTTATAAGATGGATAAGGTGTGACAATCTACTGTATAACACAGTAACTATAGTGGATAACACCACTGTGTTGTATAGTTGAAATTTATTAAGAGAGTAGCAAACTGTCCTCATCAAAAAAAAAAAAAAAAAAAAAAAGTAAATATGAGAGGTGATGAAAGTGTTAACTCCACGAGAGGCAGGAATTCTCTCATAATGTATACATATGTCAAATAATCAGGTTGTATGCTTTCAATATCCTACAATTTTGTCAATTATACCTCAGTAAAGCTGACATAAATTAACCCTACTGAAAAATAAAATGAATAGATGGTAAAAAAAAAAAAAAAAGCAAACATTATAAACAAATGTAGAAATGAAATGGAACAAAAACTATTCCTGCCGTCAGCAAAGTGATTTAAGATCTGGGAAAAAGAAAATCAAGCTTTTGTGTAAGGTACATTTTAAGGCATGTATGTTTAAAGATGATGTAAAATTCAGCACAGCAGATGACTTTCATCAGATTTCTGCTATGCTATTTTATGTTAATAGCCAGCATAGACATATTCCTCTGGGCTTCATTCTTAGTGGCCAAAGGACCTGTCAAGGTTGAGGTTTCAACTTTGAAACAGTTTCCAATAGACCAGATGGGGATTCTTTGGAAAACAGTCTACATTTCCTGAGAGATGATTCTAATTCAAAGAAATTTCAGACCCAAAGAGATTCAGCACTGTTCAGTCCAAAACAAGGTCAGATTTCAAAAGTCCCCAATTCAGAGGAGAAATAACTACAAGTACTAATTCATTTATTCTGTTTATTTAGTGCTTACTGGGTACCTTGGGGGTATTTAGAGCAAGTGGGGAGTGAAGGGAACTAATGTTTGCCATGTCCTTATGTGTGTTATCAATATGATGGGCCCTTTGCATAACCCATGCAATCCTTACCACAAAACACGCTGGATATTTGTGAGATTGGTGGCTCTTCAGCAAAACTTGCTTTCTCTCCTTGGGCACTTCACTAGATGCCATTTTCCACCCTCTCCTGCCATTTTGTGTGATCCAGTGACCAAGTTCTACATGGGAGAATGAAGGTGGACATGACGTGTATAACATTCCAGCCCTCACCCTTTAAAGCCCCCTTCATGTGCCGCTCTATGTCCTCCTCTTCCCCTAGCTAGAAGTTGACACCTGTGGCCAACCTGGAGTCACATGTTGAAGGTAGAAAAGGCTCCAAAATGCAGCATCCCTGAATAAGCACAAAAGGTAGAGTGTCCCCACCTTACAACCAGCAGCATGACATATAACCATTAAAGGGTGAGAGACAAAGGCCTATTGTAAAGCCACAAACATCTGGGTATTTATTTATTATGATAACTAATGTGACCCTAATTAATATCAAAATTGGTACCAGGAGTAGAACTTTGGCATAAACCAAAAATATGTGTTAATGGATTTTGTAGTGGGGCAATGGATGCCAATGAAACAAACAGCATGAGCTACAAGCCTGGTGATCCCTGTTTTGAAATAACAAATATTTGGTAAAACTGTCACTTCTGATCATTTCTAAAGCTAACTAAGTGCCAAACAAGCCCATAGCTCGAAAATGAAAAAGGGAAAAAAAAAAAAAAAAAAAGGCTAGGAAGAGCCAAAGTGTTTATGTGTCTTAATTACTCCTCTCTGTTTAAACCAGTGATTACAGAAAAAAGATGAGCTCAGAAAAAGTCTAATTTCAATCAGATATTAAAATGATATTTGTTATCTCACAAAAGAGAGATGCAGAGAAAGAGAGAGAGGTTGATTCTAGAAATTTGAGGCCTCCCTGGTTTGGATAAGCCAACTGAATTAGATCCCAAATACCAGGAAGGCAGAAAAATAGTTCTAAGCAACAAAGACCCATTAAGACTTCTCAGTTGGACAAAGGGCAACTACCAAATCATGGCCATTGCCTTTACAAAGCCCTTTCTTTCAGACCACCTTCATGAAGCCACATTAAGCGGAAAGAGAGGAAAACAAGGGCACAAAAAGGAAAGAAATACTGCAGGCTTGAAAGTTATAGCCAGCTATGTCTTTGATATTTTTCATGTAGCAAATTAATTTGCCTGAAAAAAAAAATACAGTGGAAGTTTATGACATTTTTGAAGGAATTTTATAGCCAAAGAAACCATGAGAGCCTGAAGCTGTAGGCAGTTGCAAGCTCTTCAACATGCACTAACAGAAAATGAGCTACACAACGCCATTAAGCCCCAAGGAGGAAGTGCTCTACGATGACCATGTTAGATGAGGCCAGGGAAGATACAGAATAACAAGTTACCCAGTGGGTGACCTTCCCAGGGAACAACAGACAAGAAACTTCCTCCTGGAGAAGAGAAACAATATCTAAGTAAGGAATGTCTACAACTGCTAGGACAAATGCATCGCCACCATCACAAAGCAGTAACTATTTTGTAGCTCTAGGTCTTCTCTTCTCCAAATTCCAAAGTTTTCAAATGTTTTCTTTTATAATCCTATCCCACAACCCCATTAAAAAGGATGTTGGTACAAGGCATAGCAATCTTTTTTAGTTTTCCCTGAAAAGCCATGTCTGGTCATGAAGAAAAGGAGTATATATCATCATGTGATCTTGGGCTTTGAGCTAGATATAATAGTTGGATTGAATTCTGAGTTGTCTAACTTGGGCCTGTGTATGTTCTAAACATGTGAAGAGGGGTGTAAATGGGTATCTGGTGAAAATATTGTAGCTACAGTTGCTAGCTGCACACGAAAATCCATTTCTTTTCTTTTTTTTTTCTTGGCATTCAGCTAGATTCCTTTTCTCAGGCTCTGTCACCAGGCAGACTGAGTAACTACCAAAGGAAATTGAGAAAGAATGACCTGTATACCATGATTACCTTTAACCCTCCCAATTGTCTTCCTCTGTGCTATTTGCTCTTCCTATGGCTAGCAGCTAATTCTGGGGGCCACTTGGATGCCATGTGTTGCAGATAACCCAATCTTTCTTAGCCTGGGTACTGGAGTGACTGTGGAGCAGAACCTCTCTCCTCACCAACAATCGGAAACACTCAGACGGGTCAGTGAATAAGACATAAGCTTATATGACATTAACTCCATGATGTTACTATATTTGTAAATACACTACTATGCTCTCTATTTTATACATGTGAAAAATGAGGCTCAGACAACTTATTTTATGTAACTTACAGAGATGGCAAATGCAGATGTTAGGCTCAAACTTTTGTCTCTCCAAAGCCAGCATCCCCCTTCATTGTACCACACTATCACTTGGCAATTGAAGATACATTACCAGTTATTAAGAAAGGAATCTATTAGGGTCAAGATAAACCAAACAATCTCATTCTACATTCAGATATTAGATAGATTTGGTTTTGCCCCATTAGGTCATGGGTTGTCTTCCATACAGTGAACTTAAAAAAA
>ML104982.1:0-18663 GCA_003697995.1 Taxidea taxus jeffersonii | reverse complement strand
ATATATATATATATTTTTTTTCTTTGTAGAGCTAAGGAAGCAGTCAGGACTCAGTGTGAAGAAACAGAATCTGGGTGTGCCCTGCAAGCAAATGAAAGGACCCCCTCCCTCCAACTGCTAATCCCACAGGGATTCTTTAGGTAAATGAAAACCATAAGCCATTTGATCCTGAAAGTTTTTCTGCAGAAAGGCAAGATCAAGCCCTTTCTTTGTGTTAAATCTTGCCTTGATTAAATTGTCTTTTTTTCTTAGCGAGTTTTCCAAAGTGCCAAGTTACTAACAAGAAAGGTTTTAATAGGGTCCTAGACTTTAAAACCATGGGCAATTCAGCCTGGGTTTTTATGATGTGTAATGAATAAAAGAACCCAAATCACCACCCTGTAAGATCATCTGTCTAAGAACTATAATAATTTCCCCCTTTATTCCACCCTCCCTTCCTTTCATTTTAAATGTCCCCAATGTTGCTTGCTTTAAAGGGCATGCATTCAAGAAGCAGACAGTCTGCTTTTCATAGGCAATCCCCCTGGCTCAAAGGATCCTCTCCTCTGGGCAGATCCTCTTGCACTGCAATTCAAGAAGCAACTGCATCTGCTCCATTTCCCCATGTGCTCCCCCTATACCACCCCTCCTTACCCTCCATCCACGCAATGGTTCTTCTTTTCCTTCCTCCAGCTCATTGCATCTCTGTTCCTTCTTTCTCTTTACTCTCTTACTCCCCAGGCCTCTCTCAGCCATTTTAGCAAAGAAACCCCACACTGAGGAGGACTGCAGACTCTTCTCCAATCAGGGCAATTCTAATGTACAAAACAAACATGAAAGACTCCCTTTTGCATGGTGACATTGTGCTGCTTTCTGAAAGCGTCTGTCCATTATCCTCAATAGTTCCTTATAGACTTCTTGCCCCTTTAGGCAGATGGGCAGTCTCTGACATAACTGCAAGCTGTAATTTTTTGGTTTATCTTCCTCTCTTTTCCAGGCCCCTAGAGTGTATGCAGGGTTATCCGAAAACTAGAATAATTTCCAAATCCTATCCTAACATACAAATAATGGATATTCTAACAGTGGAGGGGAAAAAAAACCCCACAAAGATGATGTGTGTCCCCTTTGGTCTTCTCTTGCCATGGAGACCCTGCAGAGGTGCCAGGGAACACAGGGTAAGCAGAACATTTCCATAAAAGTGTTTTATTTTACTCGCTTAACAGCTTCATGCCAATGAATCATCCCATGGTTGGGGAAGAAGTGCCTGCCGAGATTCATCAAGACCACTCCAGACCAAGCCTGAAGAGAGAGTCAGGGAAATGGCCACAGGGGGCATCCAGCTGGTATCACACAGTTCACCAGAAAGCTACATGCCCTCACATAGCTGTACAGGAACTTCTTAGGTGGAAAAATTGTTGCCTACTCAAAATCTAGGCAACCTGGAACATAGCATCAGGAAACTTCAATTCTCTCTTCTCCATGCTTCAACATGTAGCCTTTACAATACAGAGTAAAAAGATGCAGGGCATGCTAATGGGCCCAAACTGTTCAAGACTCATTCACCTTAAACTTAGGGCTGAGTCATATTTACTGAATTTCTACAACATCCTTCCCTTCTGCCAAACCAAAGAGATCCCTGTAGGGGTTGATGAGGTTGTAAAGTGATCAAGCTACTTATACTTATTATAATACACACACACATACACGCACTCTTCTCTCCCCCATCGAAGGTGCAAACTGCAGAACTATGAAGTTAATTTGAAATAAGGACAAGTGGTAAGTCTGTAGTACAAAACATTTCCCATAATCATCTAGACTCGGATTCTTACATTCATACATTGGGCTTGCAATTTAACTCTTGAATTTACTTGAAAAAATACATCTTGGCTTACTTTTGGAGGATAAAGAATAAAATGGTGGACATTAGGAGAAGGAAAGGAAAAGTGAATTGGGGAAATCGGAGGGGGAAACAAACCATGAGAGACCGTGGACTCTGAGAAACAAACTGAGGGTTTTGGAGGGGAGAGGTCAGGGTTTAAGTGAGGCTGGTGGTGGGTATTAAGGAGGGCGTGTATTGCATGGAGCACTCAGTGTGGTACATAAACAAAGAGTCTTGGAACACCGGAAAAATAAAATTAAATTTAAAAAAAAAAAAAACTCTTACACTTCTTTCCCCCAATAATCCTTGCAACTTGCTCATACATCTGTTGTAGAATTTATCACTCTGGTTTGTAATTACTCATTTACTTCCCTGTCACCACCAGACTGAACATCTTAAGGGCCATAATCAAAGGTCTTTCTGTTACTAAGTCCAGGGCTCAGCACATTGTTTGGTACATCATATGTGCTCATTAAATACTTGCAAATGAAATAATGTATAAAATAATGGTGATCTCCCACTTGCTTTTCCAAGTGTAATGAAAACTCACTCAATTTCTATATAGAACGCTAAAATTTGAGTAGTTATTCATTTGTTTAAATTCTTTTTTTAATGACTGATAGTAATCATAAAACAAGCTGGGGTGTTTGGATGGGATCAATAGAGATTACATAATTTGCTTTCCTGGTTTTAATGAAAATTTCCATTATCAAGTCGGCATTGGCAAACAAACATTGGTTATTTCTACTTGGACCAATGGAACACCACCACCCAGGTTGAATTTGACTTGATAATAGAATCCTATATCTTTGGGGCTCTATGGAGAGATACTAAATTAACCTTAATCTGGATATGCCAGACATCACTTTGGCAATGCTCACCTACTATTCAAGCTCTGGCTACTAATCCGGTAAATATTACCAATTCCTATTTCACAAATATGTGAGTAGATGTAACTAAGGTATCTAAATAGTTTAATAATGCCTTGAATTTTCTCTGAACATCCATTCCCTCCACTTCTCTGCAGACTGTGTTCCTCAATTAAATTTAAAATTAATTTTGTTCCTCCTCAATTAATTTTAAAACTATGATATACATGGTTTCAAATCAGCAAGCAATTAATTGTAGTATATTGGTACAAGGCAATTTGAATATGACTCAGTTTACTCACCAACAATAAAATTATAAAGCTACCTTTCTGTCACAACCTGTTCATCTATATTAATCAATACATGCAAAGAACAATGAGTCCCTTGTAGAGAATAGCGCTACAAATTCACAAAAGTCTATTATCATTAATTGCCATTTAGTAATTAGATGCCACCAGTTCCACTATCACATCCCCTGACTTGTGAATGTTTGAACCATAATGTCTGAGTGTAAAGTACTGTCAAAAGGGGATGTGAAATATCTTTCAATGTCATACCCTCTTTTGAGAAGAAAGAATGACATCTTAGTGCCGCCTTCTGGGCACCTTTGAGTTAATAATGAGGCGAATGTCTCTCAAAGGGCTTCAAACAATAACCCCTTATTGGATTACCAGACAAGGAATTAATGGCCACAAAGAGGCTGCCTGATCAGATCTTAATTAAGCGTGGGCAGTTGAGAGGGTCCTAAAACTCCCTTTCACTACATCTCCATAGCTCACATGGGCTATACTTCATCCCAGCCAGAGGTCTGCCCAATTTTCTAATACCAACATAGCAAAACACCTTCAGTTACTACAAAGAGTTGTGAAAGCCCACTGGTCTTGTCAAATCTTAAGAGATTACTATGCCAATTGTTAATAATGCCGTCACACATTTCCTTTAGTTTAAATCTGGCTTCGCATGTCCTAATATCTAAAAATGAACAGCCCTACCTCTTCCCTTCATCAGAAGAATGAGTTGATTTAGCACCCAGGAAGCAAACCAGGGCAGAGGAGGGGGGGATTATACTAGAGTTTGGGTGACCCTGACTTTCTTTGTCATACTGTACAGCAGGGACAGAACAGAATATGACTGTTACCTGCCCCTGGACATGTACAAATATTGAAGAGAATGTCTCTGAAAAGCCCCTCAGCCTCGTGGATTCAGGAGTCCTACATCCAGTTCCTAACTCTGCTTCTGATTACATCACCCGGAACAGGTTATACAATTGGCCAGTTCTCTGAGCCTCAGTAACCCCCTTTGAAAAATGAGGGAATTAAACCAGAACCCTAACAGAATGTGTGCTTCTTAACCTGTGTTCTAGGGGACTTTGTTTGCCACAGATGTCAGTGGGTGGTTCTGAAGAAAAGATTCTCCAGGCAGGTACACTCAAGTATGCGGGCAAAAAACTAGGTCAAACATACATCAATGCATTTCAGAACCAAAGGATTCCTCACAGCCTATAGTGTGCTCACGTGCAGTGCAATTCTCCAAGCTCCGGGTTTTATAAGCAGTGTTGCAAACTTATTAAACTAAGAAAACCCGTTTTTGTAGAGTATACACACACTGACTTTGGAAATAACACCAGGAAAAATAGGGTTACAAGCCCATTCCATGGAGCCCTGAGGTTCTGCTGTGGGGGCCTACAGGGCAGACACAGGCAGAGATGAAAGAGCCTCAAACCTCACAGCTCCTTAGCAAGAGAAAGTCACTCACTTATTTTTTTTTTCCCTCTCATTTTGTTTGTTTGCTTTAATTTCTCAATATCGGATTTGATCTGTCCAGAACAGAGACTTTGGTCTGACCGAAGTCATTTGAAAACTACCACACTAGCTGTTTCTAAAGGCACCTTCACTGTAAACAGTCTGTGAGTCTATTACCATTTTGAAGGAAAATATGTGATAAGATTAAACATCCAAATCGTCACTGTCGTTGAGCTATCTAGATTCAGTTTATTATGATTTAGCTCTCATTCCTTCACTAGACAATCCACACTTTATATTAAGGAGTATGAGACACACACGTATTTTCAAAATTCTTCTTTCATCTCTACTGAATAAATGATGTGTGCTCTCATTCTTAACATTCCAGAAGTTACATCTAAGCCTGACTTCAATGGCTCCCTCCTTTCCTTTCTGAACACGGGCCACCCTCGAAAAAGGACCCTCCTTCTTGGACAGCACTCCAGCTGCTCCCGCTGACAGTACCTCTTGACTTGTGTTTATCTTTGCAGCATTCCTTTCTCCTTAGTTCATGATTGATCTTTCTTCACAAATTCTTTTAGGCTGTTCTTGCATATCAGAAGTCACATTATCCTGCGTTGTTAATGGCTTCCCCTCATCCCTGACTTTTTTTTTTTCCCCTGAAAACTCACACTGCATTGAATTACAAAAGGTCCTGCTTCAGACCTTCACTGGACATCAGATTTTTTATAGTATCATGTCAGAAGAAACAAAGTGTCCTCTTTCTGACTTTACTTTACAATCCCATCCCTTACAAGGTATATTCACATCAGGCTTTAACCATGTCATCCAAACACAATGTTCACCATAAAATGGCTTTATATGTTCAGCGTTAAGAGTAAATTAGTCAATGAACAGGCAAGGTCTTAAAACCAAAACCCTTTTATCCTTTATAGGAGGGAAGCAATTGCTCATGAATGCTATGACTGTGGTTTCTAGGGGCTGAAGAAGCAGTGTGCATCTGAGTAACTGATAGAGCCCAATCTGAGGACAATTAAAATGTACACAACAATTTGGCAGAGGTAGAATCACCCTTGCAAGACATGCCCCAGCTCCCTGTTTTCACAATAGGAAGAGCAGATGCTCTTGGGAAATTTGGCAGCACAACACATGGGGAGACCAAGCAAGCACCCAAGGCATACAATGTGAAAACAGTTAAGCTTCATTGTTTTTTTTTTTTTCTTCCATGAACAAAGCAGCAAGCTACTCTACTACCTTCCCGCTCTCTCGAGTGGTGGCTGTGAGTGGAGTGGCAGAGAGTAATCAATGCACTCCTAAAGGATGGGCACTGCAGCCTCAGTGTGTGATATGCCAAATATATTTGATTTCCAATATGCATGTATGCATAGAAAGCTTCCAATGGCTGGAGCTGACATTTATCTTCAACATCTAGGACTGGTGGGGCTGGTCACCCCTGTGCTCATGAGTGAAAGTAAATGTCAGGAAAGATTAGTGGCCGTGTACCACCCACACACGTGGATATTTTTCATTCTCTGTGTATTCCTCATGCTGCTCTTCATTTAACAGTTGTGAGAAATCAAATGTACCTGTGCTCCAGAGGGAGCAGAATTATGGAAATGAGAGTGGCATTATCACATGGGACTTTTTTCGCTGGGATCCTTTTCAATGCAAAATACTACTCACCACAGGAGCTTGTTTTTCTCTGCAAATTAGAAATGGAGGCATGACAAAGATTATTAATTGGATCTATTCATTTGTGAATGTGGTTACTCCTGGACCAGGTGGGGGTGAGGGTTGGGGGAGACAGACACTGAAGCATTTTTTCTGAATTATCTCTTTGTTAACCAATATGCCCATCTCTTATAGTTAAAAAAAAGAAAACAGAAAGGAACAAATGAAGAATCTATGAAAACATGGGCATATGAATGATCCTTTAGGATAGAAAATGTGAAGAGAACATTGCATACCATCAGATGTAAAAAGCAGCTCATAAGAGCAGACCACCTCCCACCTGGTCAATAGGTAGCTAAGACCAAAAAAGCATGGTAATAATGAGAAAAACTCAGCTCTTTCTTCTCACACATCTCAGGTCTAAGCCCACCCATGGTCTTCCTCTCATTGTTTCAACTTTATGCCATTAAATATATTAAAAGCAGAGTTAAAGTGCTTTCAAGGGTGGGTATTATGGAGGGCACGTATTGCATGGAGCATTGGGTGTCGTGCTTAAACAATGAATTCTGGTACACTGAAAAGAAATTTAAAAAATAATTTTTTTTTAAAGTGCATTCAAGGGACACCTGGGTGGCTCAGTGGGTTAAGCGGCCAACTCTTGATTTCTGCTCAGGTCATGATCTCAGGGTTGTGAGATGGAGCCCTGTGTCTCGCTCCACAATCAGTGGGGAGTCTACTTGAAATTCTCTCTCTCCCTCTCCTTTGCCCCTCCCCCGACTTGCACAAGCATGTGCTCTCTCTCTCTAAAATAAGTAAATAAAATCTCTAAAAAAAAAATAAATAAAGTGCATTCAAGATTTTCCAAATTAAAAAAATAAACAAACAAACAAATAAACACACACACACACAAACAGAAAATTGTACCAATCACATGTTTAGGTGCATTCGAAGACCATTTCTTTCTTTCTGAAAAGGTAACAAGGCCCCGCGGAACACGGGTTAGGCCTTACTAAGGACACTTGGCTGCCGATGCTGGAAACACTTGATTCTCCGATGAGGCCCGTGGGGTCCCGCGTCTGGCTCATCACATTCCTGATCCTGCACAGAGCACACCACAGAGCTCTCCAAAATAAACAACAGGAAATTCTGTACAGAACTTCTTCCTCATCCTGTTGACCATGGAGACTTGAAATTCCACTCCCCTAGTGACCCTCTTCAAGTGTAATAGCAGAAACGTGAGGGCTCTCAAACTCAACCCACATACTCCTTCACAAAAAAGAAACTGCTTAGAAAAGACATCCATCCATCTTGTCTTGGGCTGAAATAGCATGAAACAGAAAGAGTGTGAAATCAGGCAGTAAACAGCTCCCATGCATGTGTGTGGGCCAGACACACACACACTCAAGTACTCACCTCCCCCCAATCCCTGAGGGTGCTAAAAGACAAGGAAGCCTCTGATGATGACACATTCATCCATGTAAGGGTCTAAGCATTTAAACTTTCACTATTGGTTTGATTTTTCTTTTCCTTTTTGTGGTTTATAAACATAGCAGACTAGACTTTCCCTAAGAATGAAAAATTCTGATTTTTGTCTCACTCATTCCTTGAAGATACAGAAGATACGAAGAAAATGGATGGGGAGAGCAGGGAATTGCATGATTGGGATCTTTTCTAAGATATAAAATGGGTCAGATCACCTGGTTGAAGAACATCCACTAAGAGAAGAATACTCATCTGTCAGTAGTTCAAGATCCCTTTGAGGAGTTTGCAAATTTTGCTCAAGGACACAATGTAGGCATAAATAATTTAAAACATCTCTGATATGCTTTAGCCTTTCCAAAAGAGTAAACTATCCCAGCTATGCTTTATTTCCCCATCTAAATCTGAGAGTTTTTCTGGTCAAACTGTAATAACACTAGTACCTAGGAATTATATGTTTAAAATGTGCCATGCTTTGCACACACATTATCTCACTACATTCTCACAATAACTCTATGAGAAAAATAGTATTTTTCACATGAGAAGACTAAGGCAAAGAACATTTTAGTGATTTCTCCAAACTCCTGTTCTTCTAAATAACAGGGTAAAATATGAACTGAGGCAATCTGACCCAAGAGCTCATGCTCATGTGTTTTGATCTATTTTCACAATACACAACTTTTGTGCACCTTTCAGACATCATACTGGCTCATGGCGGATGTTAAATCAATACTTGTTGAATTAATTAACATGAAAACAAAGAGGCATGAATTCACATGGAAATGGTAAACCCGTCAGTGCTGGGAGCCTGAGTGGCTCAGTCGGTTGTGCGGCTGCCTTCGGCACGGGTCATGATCCCAGGGTCCTGGGGTCGAGCCCTGCATTGGGCTTCCTGCTCAGGGTTGGACAGCCTACTTCTCCTTCTCCCTCTGCCTGCTGCTCTATCTACTTGTGCTCTTTCTCTGTGTCAAATAAATAAATCTTAAAAAAAAAAAAAAAGACAGTTAAAAAATTCTTAGAAAAATAAAATAAAATAAACATGTCAATGCTGAGTATTACTCAAATTACCTATAGAACGAATATCCTGGGATGCTATGCAAGGTGCCAAAGGATTCCTGTCTTAAAAGGGCTAGGCTAGGGGCACCTGGGTGGCTCAGTGGGTTAAAGCCTCTGCCTTTGGCTCAGGTCATGATCCCAGAGTCCTGGGATCGAGCCCCGCATCAGGCTCTCTGCTCAGCGGGAAGCCTGCTTCCTCCTCTATCTCTCTGCTTGCCTCTCTGCCTACTTGTGATCTCTGTCTGTCAAATAAATAAATAAAATCTTTAAAAAAAAGTTTAGGCTAAACATATTTGGTGTAAGTAAAAATTTTTTTACCACAATTCACGATTTTATCACAATATCACGATTTTATCACAATTCATCCACTCATCTAATTTTTCATTCCTTCAAATAGGTCTCAAATGCCCGTCTTATGGGTCACTCTTCTAAACAAGACAGGGTGTAGAACAAGGGCCATCATTCCTGCCCTAAAGAGTTCACCACTGTGGAGTGGAAGGGTAAGTATGGATAATTTACAGGAGAAGCATTAATAAAGCCACCAGAGTCTCCCCTTGGACAGTGAGGAGCTGAACTGAATCTGTACACTGAGTGGAAAGTGCTAAGGAAGAGTCACATGTTTAGAATTCGAAGCTTTGGAATTCCAGATGCTTTGAGTTACTACAGCATAGTTCTGTGCTCAACTCTTTCCTCTGCATTCCACTGAAAAGGCAGAATGAACCAAAAGGAATAGAAAGGAGACCTGGCCTTGTTTTCACTTCACTTTCGTGGAAGCATCGTACTGACCTAATTATGGGAACACAGGGAAGATAGTCCTAACCAGGGGAATACTCTCTGCGGAGCTTTGAATCCATTTTAATGAAGCTAGAGTTCTTTGTGAGTCCTCAAGCCCCATGAAGTTAAGTAGACTGTTCAGTACATAGTGCATAGTAGTTTTGTTGTTAGTCTGCTTATTTGTTTATCTGTCTGATTATTTGTTGTTCTGAACTGTTTCAGCTTAGTTAGAGGGTACACTGTGATTTAGACCTCTCTGAATGAGATGAGTTCCAAATGAGAAAACAGACTCACAACTTACTCACAGTCACAAAAATCATTAGACTCTCTTTCATTTAGAATGATATGGTGAGTTGGTAAGCGGTGTTTTGGGTTTTTTTTTTTTTTATCCTTAAAAACATCTTAATTAACTGCCTTTAACACTAGGCCTGGCAATTTACAGAGAAACAAAAGATGCACCAATGTTGCAGTTCTTAGAGGTTTACAACCTAATAACAGAGAAAATATATTAAGGATCCTTTGGTCCAGGATAGCTTCTGAGAATCTTTCGAAACCGTGAGAGCCATATCATGTGCTCTACCAACACTACTGGACAGAAAAATGATCTAAAGAGCCAGGCAGAAACACAGTCACAGTAATAAAGCACACACACACACGAAAGGAAAACTTTCTTGATAAGTTTTAAGACTAGAATAATACAACAGAATAGGACAGGCCCAGGAAAAATAGACCAATGGAAGAGACAAGAACTCAGAAAAAGAACTGAGTATATATATAGGAACTAAACAGGGAAACAGTAGCCCCACAAAGCAACAGAGATGACTGACTATTTAGCAGATGGCACTAAAAGCCCATCTGTGGAGGTACAGTTTACCCTGTGCAGGTACGGAGAAGGACGCAAAGGGAAAGGACTTCATCCCAAACTACTGGCAGGTAAAACATGGAAGAAACAGGAAATACAATTGAATCTCATGACCTACAGAAACTGAGTTAAGGTAAAACACAAGGAAATAGGAGCCATGATGAGTGTCTTTAACACTGTCATTCTTTTTTTTTTTTTGTAGTTTTATTTATTTTTATTTTTTTAACAGTACATATCTTTTTTTTATTTTTTAAGCTTTTTTATTTAAACATATAATGTAACCCCACCACCCTCTCCCAACCCCCCTCCCCCCCACCCCCCTCAGTTTGTTTTATGACATTAAGAGTCTCTTTTGGTTTGTCTCCCTCCTGATCCCATCTTGTTTCATTAAGGTGGTAGGAAAACACTGTCATTCTTGACCTGGATGCATGAGGACAATTATTTGGCTGTGATAAGGTGTGGGTGAAGTTTCTTCAGCATCACTTTTACCGCCTTTATATATGAATTGTCATCTCTCTTTCCTTACACTAACAAGACAACACAGAAAGGGGAGAGAAGGAAGAGGGTTCCTTGAGTTTAGAGAAAAATTTCAGTCTGGAGGGAATGGTATCATTTTCAAAATGTATGGAGTGTCCATTCTGTGAAGTACTCAAAATTAGAGATAGTAAGACAACTTCAAAACAGCATATCTGTCCAAAGTCTGGAGTACTTCTACTCACATCCCATGCCACCAAACCCCAACATGGAAGTCCTTGACATCCATAGTGTGGCTCTAACCCATAGTAAGAAGCACAGAGGACTCACTGTGGCCCCACCACTACCACTCAGTCTCAAAACCAACAGATTAAGGGCCCTGCCCTCCAGAGTTGATGGACAAATAGTAATAGGTTAAGAAGACATAGTTTTGAATGACCAGAGAGGAGCACGAACAAGTGTATATAACTCATACAGAGTATGGCTAAAAGAATGGAGTGGATTTGAGGTTAGGAAGACAAAAACTATGAAAGGGCTCCTAGAGAATGTGGCCTGCCTTCAACAATCTCCTCTCTTATAGAATGTCCCATCTCTCATAATTAACCAAGACACCTGCATAAACTTCCTTTAGTTCTGATTAAATATTCCTGAAAAGATGTTGACCTTTCTCCCACTATTTCTTAAGCAGCCTACCACCCAAATGGAAAGCAAAATTAGTTCTCTACTGTTGTTAATCTTGGGTTGCATCTTAATTGATCTGTAAGAGCCCCGCTGCTGTATTGTATTGGCCCTATAATTAAATGTGTTTCATTACAGATGTTTCAGGGACAGAGGTAGAGTCCCCTTGCTGGCTGACAAACAAACCCATCAGGTTGGTCTTAAACACCAATGGTCTTCAATAGACACAAGGTGCAGGAAGAGAAACAGTCAGGAGGTAGCTAAGCCTCTGGAGAATTAAGGGGACAGAAGTGTGTTTGTGTTCAGTCACTTAATGCACTACTGAAAATGCCTTTTTGGGAGCATCGGTATGATTTATAGAAATGAAAGAGGGATTTTCATACCTGTGCCCTGTTAGAGACCAAATATCCCAACAATCACCTCAGCTCAAAAGCCAACTGCGCTCTTACCACACACGCGGGGGCAGCCAGCAAGACCCATAAGCAAAGGGCACAGAGTGAGGAAGACACAACCCTGCTCAGACAAGCTGGAGTACTTCACGGGTAAGAGACAAAGAAACACTGTCATTTAGTTATTTCGAGCCCCTCCACCAGCCCTGGAGTCGATTTTTCACCTTTCCTGGGTGCATCTGGGGATGGCAGCAGTAGCCTGCCACTCTTGAATCTGAATATTTTCAGGAAGTAGTTATCAACAATGGTACTGAGTGTAGAGGACCATGAGCTCTGTCCTGGCATGTGACAGGCCTGAGGCTGTGGCAAACACAAAGGACTGAGGAGCATGGCCCTCTGCATCCAGAGAGCATGTGCCGTGGGAGAGCATATCTCAATTTGCAGATGGTTTTTTTATTTGATTCAGGGTGTATTTGATTCATGGTGCTGTTTGCCTATGATGTGAGCAAGTCACCTCACCTGGTTAGGGCTTGTTTACGAGTAAAGAGGGGGAATTCCCTGATTTCTTCACCACTTCACTGTGAGAATTCGTTCTGATAAAGCCCATGAAAGTAATTTTAAGCTGCAAAGCAGGGGTGCCTAGATGGCCCAGTTGATTAAGCATCTGCCTTCAGCTCAGGTCATGATCCCAGCATCCTGGGATCAAGCCTTGTATTGGCTTCCTGCTCAGTGGGGAGCCTGCTTCTCCCTCTCCCTCTCCCTGGACCCCCTACACTAGTGGTCTCTCTTTCTTGTTCCATTCTCTCTCTCAAATAAATAAATAAAATATTTAAAAATAAATATATAAACTGGAAAGCATTCTTTTTTTTTTAAGATTTTTATTTATTTATTTATTTGACAGACAGAGATCACAAGTAGGCAGAGAGGCAGGCAGAGAGAGAGAGAGAGAGAGGGAAGCAGGCTCCCTGCTGAGCATAGAGCCCGATTCGGGACTCCTTCCCAGGACCCTGAGATCATGACCTGAGCTGAAGGCAGAGGCTCAACCCACTGAGCCACCCAGGCACCCTGGAAAGCATTCTTGTTGACCAAATACAAATTACTTGTATGATGCACATGGCTAGGTAGTTTATGCATTTGAGTTTTATTCTAGTCCTATATAAGGTCGTATGACTGCAATTATTCAACAGACCAAGGAAGTTGGGGAGATAGAAACACTTCCATCTTTCTATCAGAATGACTTAGATCTATTTGTCTTATAAATTATTTCTCAGATTCTAAGTAGGCTAAACAATTAATGAAAAGAGCAATTCCTCACCCTCCACAGTTCAGTTAGGAACTGGTTTTCTGAAATACTGAAAACCCAATGTCTACTTTCCTGCTTCCCTGCCGTTGACTGTCAGCTTCCCCCAATGCCCCCCCGCCCCCCCCCAGGAAGCAAAGCATTGTAAACCATAGCCATGCCTCAAGCACTTAAAAAAAATAAAATAAAATAAAAATAAAAAATAAAAACAAAGAGAGAGAAAGAAAAGACACAAAAACCTTTTCAGGTTTAAATTATGTTTTCTTTTCTATTGATCTGGTGATTTTTTTTTTTAACTAGATGAAAAGAAAATTGGTTTTGCTGTCTTTTCCCTTTTTGCCTTTTTCTTCCCCCCTTCCCTGCTCCTCTCCATCCCCACTGCTATGGTTCCATTTTGGATCCTCATTATCCCTCCCGCAGCTCCTTGCATCCATGCAGGAGCCTCCCGACTGGTCCTCCCGGGCCATCTGTCATAGGGCCACCAGAATGGCATGTGGATAAAACAGGCAAAAAAAGCACCAACAAAATAAGCCCAGTTGAGATTTTGTTATCCAATCCTTAAAAAAAAAAATCAATAGTTCTCCATCAATCAAAAAATATAGTTTCAAACCTTGAGCACAGCATTTGAGAGCATCTGTGGTTTTTTGGACCTCTTCTCTCTCTGCTTGTAAAACTATAGGGTTTTTTATTCTTCTTCTTCTTTTTTTTTTTTAACATTTACCAAATATTTGTTAAGGATGTTCCATGTTGGGCACTATTTTAAGCACTTGGGATACATATCCATGAACAATGTATTCACTATTTTTTTATTGATTATTGAAGTATAATTGGCATACCATGTTATATTAAGTTCAGGTGTACAATATAGTGATTCAGCAATTCTAACTCAGTGCTCACCACAGTTAAGTGTAGTCACCATCTGTCACCATACAACATTATTACAATATTACTGTATTTCCTATGTTGTACTTTTCACCTCCACATTGTATTTTATAACTGGAAATTTGTACATCTTAATTCCCTTCACCTATTTCACCCTTTCTCCCACTCCTCCCCTCTGGCAACCACCAGTTTGTTCCCTTTGTCTGTTTTAGGGTTTTTTGTTTTGTTTGTTTATTTTGGTTTTAGATAATATATATAAGTGAAATCATATGAAATTTGTATTTTTCTATCTGAATTTCATATGATATTTGTCTTTTTCTATCTGAATTAGCATAGTACACTCTAGGTCCATCGATGTTGTTACAAATGGCAAGACCTCATTTTTATACATATTTATTCACCTATATAAGTGAATATATATGTTCATACATATTCATATAATATATATATAATTCATATATAAACATATACAATGGAATATTATGTATACATACATACATATATATAACATATGTTTTTAAAATTTTATTGATTCTTTGAGAGAGTGACAGAGAACACAAGCTGGGGGAGGGAGAGAGGAAGAGGGACAAGCAGACTCCCCACTGAGCATGGAGCCCAATGCATGTCTTGATCCCAGGACCTCAAGATCATGACCTGAGCCAGAGGCATATAGATGCTTAACTGACTGAGACACCCAGGAAACACCACATCTTCTTTATCTATTCATCTATGGATGGACACTTGGCTTGCTTCCATATCTTGGGTACTATAAATAATGCTGCAGTAAACACAGGGGTGCATGTATCTTTTCAAATTTGTGTTTTCTAACCTATGTATTTTATTTTACTTTTTTAAAGATTTTATTTATTTATTTGACAGACAGAGATCACAAGTAGGCAGAGAGGCAGGCATAGGGAGAGAGAGGGGGAAGCAGGCTCCCTGCTCCCAGAGAGCCCAATGCAGGACTCGATCCCAGGACCTGAGCCAAAGGATCATGACCCCATGATCCCAGGATCATGACCTGAGCCAAAGGCAGAGGCTTTAACCCACTGAGCCACCCAGGCGCCCCTAACCTATGTATTTTAAATACCATCTATGTATTATGACTTCCCAGGGTAAACCTCTGGCCTGGGCCCCTCCCTTAAGTTCCAACCTCTTTCATATTCATGTGCCCACCTCCCATCTCCACTAGGATGTCTAATAGTCATCCCATCTTATTGTGCACAACATAACTCCTGATCTTTTCTGACATATTTACCTCACCTACAGTATTTCCCAGGCCAGATGTTGGCAACTTTAGCCAAAAACTCTAGAGTTACCCTTGACCCCTCTGTTTCCCTCACACTCTGCTTCTAATTCATCCACAAATCTTATTGGCTCTTCCTTCTAAATGTACCCAGAATCTGGTCCAGGGAGCTCACCCACTGAAGCCGCCATCCTTACCATCATCTATGGCTTGTTCCTAACTGGCCCCCTGCTGCCACATCTGTCCCAACACAGCAGCTAGAGCACTCCCTTACAAACATATGTCACTCTTCTGCTCAAAACTGTCGAGTGGCTCCCTGATGATGAGACAATCCTTGAGGCCTGATGTGATCTAGACTGCTATCACCTTTCCACCCTTCAACTTTGCCTGATGGACCCACCTGAGCCACACTTGCCTCTGGCTGCCCTATGAATACTTCATGTTCACTTCTGTCTTGGCTATTACACAGCCTATTCCCTCTGCCCAGAATTCCTTCTCTAGAGAGATGTGTTCATCATCAACCCATCACCTCTTTCAAAGTATTACTCAAATGCTACATTCCTAATGATTTACCCTAGATATACTATCTACCCTGCTCCTGTATCTCATCCCACTATTTGGTTCTGCGTTTCACTCATAGGTACTTACTACTTTTTACATTCTGTGTACTTTATTTATGTATTATTTCTACTGCCTGTCTCTCTTCACTAGAATGTAAGATCCATAAGGGCAGGTATATTTACCTTCACATTCACTAGCATATTCTGAGCTCTTGTAGTAATGCCTAGGAATAACAGTCACTCGAAAAAGATCTGTTGAATGAGTGAATGAAGAAATGAGCACTCATTCTGTTTCGGCAATCTTTTTTTTTTTTTTTTAAAGATTTTGTTTATTTATTTGACAGACAGAAATCACAAGTAGGCAGAGAGGCAGGCAGAGAGAGGAGGAAACAGGTTCCCCGCTGAGCAGAGAGCCCGATGCGGGGCTCGATGCGAGGCTCAATCCCAGGACCCCGGGATCATGACCTGAGCCGAAGGCAGAGGCTTTAACCCACTGAGCCACCCAGGCGCCCCTGTTTCAGCAATCTTATCTCCCACCATTGTCTTCGGTCGAGAATCTAGTTGGAATTCTATGATCACTCAAACACACTCTGTATTTTTTGAAGATGCTACTCAAGCTCCAGTGTTCTTCCTCCCACGATCATCCCCAGAAAATACAATCTACTCTTCCAGATTCAATCCAAATACAGTTCCTTCCCTCCCTCCCACTCTTCCTTCCTTCATGACTTCCTCCTTCCTTCACTTCCTCCCTGCCTCCCTCCATCTCCTCCTTGTTTCCCCAAAGATTTTAGCATATTTTCGGCAGTATTTACTGCGTTAGCCATGGTAGATGTAGAAAAAATAATAATAATAATAAGACAAAGCCTCCACCTTCAATTAGCTTATAGTTCACTAAAGATTTTTCCAATGCCTCCCTAGGAATAAATCACTATAATGTTTCACTGAGAAGGTGGCAGCCTCAGGTGGTAAAAAGAGCATATAGGCTTAGCCTTAAGAAAACAGTGCATAGTCTAATTCCACCATTTACCAATGAGCTTACTCAAAACACCCAATGTCTAGAAGCTCCTGTCTCTTCATCTTTAACATGAGGATAATTCTTATATTAAAGTTGTTTGATAATTAAACTAAAAAATAATGATTATTATATGCATGTTAAGTACTACATAATAATACAATCAGTAATAGATATATGAATAATAAATAAGCAAACTAAGTGGTACACAGATGTACTTTTAGCACATAGCTGCCATTTAGACATGAAGTCCCTTCCCTTCCTGCAATACACTATAGTGACCTAATTCCTTTTTTGTGACCTATACTTGACTCTGCCTCACTCTATAAGGCATCTAGTTATCTGCTTCCCATGGGATGCAGAGTTCCTTGAGACCACCCCTAATACAGCTTTGCATACTGTAGACTTCAATTCATGAGGGCTAAGGAATAAATCTCCATTCCTGTATTTCCCTCCCTCAGTTGTCCTTGTGCTTCTGTTTATTATTCTTCTGATACTCTTCCCTCTTTGTCAAGCCTCTTTTCTCCCCATCACTTTATTTTTCATTGCATCCTTCTGTAAAAGTATTTCTCTCTTCCACCCTACATGTTCCTCATCCCCATCCCTGCCCCCCACCCCCACAGCCTCACACACTTTCCCTTTCCTGTTCCCCAGGTTTTAGCACAATCTTTCCTTCCCTCTTCTCTTGATCATCACTCTCTGTCAGGCAGCTGTCCTCTCAGACCAGCCTGGGGAAGTTTTATTGATCTCTTGGTAATGCCCGAGTGCCTCTGAAGGTTAAGGTCAACAAGAGTAAAGCATCCTGCTGAACCACAAAACCTAAACTCGACTTCAGTATGAGCAGTTATCAATTATTCAGAGCTGTCAGATCACAGGGAACTCTCCATCTGGAGATACTGAGAAGGAAAACATGGGCTGATCACACAGAAGGTTAGTGTGGGGAAGACCAATTTCTCACAACCAGGGAACCCCCCTCCCCTCCAAGCACTGCCAGGAGGCAGACGATAAAGGTAAGATTCGACCATTGGTCAAGGGGAAAAGGAAGCCTAATGCAATCCCATCATGAAGATAGACCATCAAATAAGCTATCAATGTCTAAACAGATTTCTGGCTTTGAATCTATTTCTTCTCTCTCATAATCCCATGCATAGCCAGCCTTAAAGTCTTTACTTGCTAACTAATTAGGCACCCAGGGTCTCCAAGTTCTACATAAATCAAACCCAGATAATGATGGGTTTTGTCATTTCCACTATGCCTTGGTTTACTTTGCTGACATATGAAAAGCTCATGTGCCACCCTAATAAAAATACAGAATATAGGGGCACCTGAGTGGTTCTTTGGGTTAAGCCTCTGCCTTCCGCTCAGGTCATGATCTTAGGGTCCTCGGATCGAGCCCCACATCGGGCTCTCTGCTAGGGAACCTGCTTCCTCCTCTCTCTCTGCCTGTCTCTCTGCCTACTTGTGATCTCTGTCTGTCAAATAAATAAATAAAATCTTTAAAAAATAAAAATACAGAATATTTTAGTTAAAAATACACTTCAAACAAACAAAGAGCTGTGAATTAGAAGACCGGTGTTAATCTCCAGCTTCTTCTTTCTAAGGTAATATGTGCCATCATCATGAGTAAAAGACCCATCAAAGTAGCATCATGACTCATCTCAGCTCATTTTGAATGCCTTTGCATGTGTAGGTTCACTACTGGCAAATCTCTCCCCTCCACCTTCAATGAAGCAGAACCATACACACTTCAGGACTATTCTTCGGTGCCACATGCCCCTGGGATGCCCTTCAGTGTGGCTTGGAAACTCCTC
>ML104981.1:108467-130922 GCA_003697995.1 Taxidea taxus jeffersonii | reverse complement strand
TTCTGAAGGAAAATATGGAATCAAAGACTAATTCTATGTTTTTGCCCTGGGAAGCATGAAAGGAATAAAGAGGTTTTTTGTTTGTTTGTTTGTTTGTTTTTTTAAATATTTTATTTATTTATTTGACAGACAGAGATCACAAGCAGGCAGAGAGAGACAGGCAGAGAGAGAGGAGGAAACAAGCTCCCCACTGAGCAGAGAGCCCGACATGGGCCTCGATCCCAGGACCCTGGGATCATGACTCAAGCCGAAGGCAGAAGCTTTAACCCACTGAACCACCCAGGTGCCCCAAGAGTTTGTTTTTTTATATAAGTTTGAAGTCACTATGAGACATCCAAGCAGAGATGTTGAATATGCAGTTAGGTAAATACATATGGAGAACATGTATATGGAGGACAGATGTAGGATTTGGATACAGAATTTCTGGAGGCATAAATACATGTAACTTATTTAGTCATAGAAGTGGCTTGATGGCATGAGTGAGAATCACTAGAGAAGTCCAAGACGGAGCCTTGGTCAACAGCAGTAATTAAAGACTGGCAGAGCAGGAGGAGTCAACTGAAGAAATGGAGAGAGTATTCAGAAATGTAGGAAGAAAGTCAGACTTCATATTAATAAACCAGGCAAAGAAAAAGTTTTAAGAATGAGTAAGTGATCCACTAGTTCTATATTGCTGAGAGGTGGAGAAAGAGAAGGACCAGGAATTCATCAATGCATTTTGCAAGCAGGACATCATGAGTACTTGACCAAAGCTCTTTGGTTGGAGTGGTGTAGAGATAAGCCTAACTGAAGTGGGTTGAGGAGAAAGAATGAGAAGTGAAGAAATGGAGAACCTTGAGAATAGACTAGTCCTTTGATGAGCTTTGTTAAATGAGAGAACAAGAAAATTGGTGGAAATAAATTAAATAAGGATGATGATCATGTTTTCAGCAAAAACTATTTTGAATATCAAATGACTAAGTGGATATAGAAGAGCTTTATAAACTCTCAAGCATTGTACAAATATTTTGTGGTAGGAAGGATTGGTAAGAAAAAGCAATGAGGCCTCTTGGACAGTATCCTTTAAGGCATTAATTGTATCTATTCTGAAGTAGATATTCTCTTTACTTATATATAATAGTAATCTGATGGAATAAAATCATCTAGAAATGTTTGTATAAATGATCCTACTAAACAGATAGAGAACAATTATGTATTATAAATTTGGGGAGACTTCCCAAAACATCAAAAAGATTTCAAATAAACATATACAAGGTATGTTTTATAGGGAACTTTTAGAAGAAATTTGTTCATTGGGATGCTGGCTGTAACAATCAACGAAACAAAAGTCTTAGATAACTAATGGGACATTGTGAAGAAATAAAAATACATGAACTAAAGCCCAAATATCTATAACTTCTACAGAATGTTTTCTCATATCATATTTATGCCCATAAAGCAAGCTAGATTTAAAACAATATAAACTCAAAAAGTATTGATTTTGGAGAACCTCAGATGTCACAGTGAATATTATAGAAGACATATTTAATCACAAACTCATTTTGAATCAAGGAAAAAAAAAAACTTTAGTCCTAAAAACCTTGTGCACAATACTTGGATCATAGAATTTGGCCAATAAATGTTGAAAGACAATATGGTTTGCTCAAATGGATGAATGCTTGTGTGTTGACTGTTAGAAAAAGTGCATTTTCATATCTTGATAATCTTTACAACACATCTGCCACAGGTCCTTTTCTTTCCTTATTCATAGGTCAATACTTACTGACTACCCATGACAATTTATGGGCTGGGCTTATGTCTGGTCATTTTATCTCATAGTTATTGAGATCTTCAGCATATAGCCTTTACCCAGACTATCTAGGGTAGGTCAACAGAAAGAACTGTGAAAAATGTCCAAAAAGAAAAAGGAAGCTTGATCAATTTTCAGTATTTCTTACGGGGAAAACATAAGGTCACTTTCATTATGAGATTCAGGTGGATTAGCAAATATATCAGAGCATAAGATTATTGTTCCCTTCAAAACTATAATTTGAGTTAAAATATTACTTTTTTGAGCAGATATGTAAACATTATTTTATTAAGTTCTTTTATTTTAATCCCAGTATAATTAACTACAGTGTTGCACTACTTTCAGGTGTATAGTATAGTGAATCACAATTCTAGACATTTCTCAGTGCTTATTAAAGATTGGTTTTAACAGAATGACTGGATACTAAGTATATATCAGTACTAAGAGGTTGTAAAAGTAATTATGGAACATATGTAGCGGTCAGGGTATAAGAGGCTTGGACAGACTAGTGAGGAAAGCCAAGGATATGTGGAACGCTACCAGAAATTATTCAAAAATGTAAACCATCATAAGTTTTCAAAGTGGAATATGTGTTTGTAACCAACTCATAATACTTACCATTAAAATATACCTTACTATTCCTTTGTTTCCTAGTCTTTCTGGAACACTTTGTTTTGCAATGTAGGAGAATAAGGTGATAAATTGTTGTAAGGTCTAGGGCAAACACAAAATGCTATGTAAATGGTAATAACTATTAGGGAGATAATTTCCCTTTCAAAAGCATGATACATCCAAATTATGGACTAGGTTTATACAATGATATGGAGCAAACAGAAGAACTCTGTAGTCTAACAGATTTGGTCTTGCACCTCAGATCATCACTTTCTTGTGTTCATTTGGGTAATCTGCTTAACTTTCTCGGTTCTTAAAAATTACATATGTAGTTCCACCCACATTTGAGAGATGTTATGAGAGTTAAAGAGAATCTTGTGTAGAAAGCCTATTATTACCTATAAAACGGACACATAACTGTCACTATTTTTTTTCATCTTCTCTGACAAAACATTAACTTCTATTCAAAATACTTAAAAACTGATAAGAAAGGCTACTGTAATTTCCCAGTGAGATAAGTGAATGGTAGAGGCATTACTCTACAGTACCTAGGAGAATCACAATTCCTCATATATCTAGCTTTTTTACACATATATCCAATCTTTAGGGTCCCTAAGTAGGAACCTTAAGTTGGAGAACATAGGGATATGTAACAGTGGCATATGATATGTAACACCAGGCAAGTCCTTTCTCCACCCTGAGCTTTCACCCTTTTATGCACAGAAGGAATGAGCAAGATCAGCACTACTCAGAGTGTGATCTGTGGACTGACTCTAGTCTGCAAACTGTTTTCTACCTACTACAAAGTAAGCATTGAAGCTGAGAATAAGTAGAAACTTTCACAGCAGGTTAATAGACTGATTTTGTGTCCTTGGAAAAATGAAAATTTTTGTATTTTGCACCTTTTGGATTTTTCCCCCCATTTCTCTAGTAATTCATTTTTATTGTATTTTTTAAAAAGTATTGGTCTGCAACAGACTACAAATTTAAACACACACACACACACACACACACACACACATACACACACATCTTTCATCACAGATAATTTGAGGAACTCTTCAACCTTAATATTCTACAAGACTGTATCCTCTGCCATGTTGCCGGGGGCTGGCCCACTCCAGAGGAAGATGAGATAGTTACTGCTTGATGGTCTCCAAAGACATCTTCCTTGCAGCAAAGAGATTATGATAAAGACAATGATGATAATTTTAATTACTAATAAATCCTGAGTGCTAACCATGTGCTGGCCTCTTTACCTGTATTGTCTCATTTAATTCATTATATTTAATGTTTATCGTACTATTTCATGGAAGGAGGAAACAACGAACAGCTTAGAAAGAGACTCAGAAAATAATTTTGAGCCCACGTTTGTTTCATTCTAAATCCTACATATTTTCAAATATACCATGTTGCTTCTAAACTATATTTGCTTCCCAAATGTAGCTTCCTTCCCTTAGCCAGTCATTTCTTTGCTGGCTGGTGACATTAGCAGGCACATGAAGTCTCATTCTAAAGGGCTTGCCTTTTGTTCTACCATCATGGGAATTTTTCTTTAGCCTGACAAGCAGGAGTCATCAACTGAAAACAGAGTCCCAGGACTTAAAAATGCCCTATGAATAATCTTACCCTCTCTATTTCAGTGCTCAGTCATTGCCACAACATACTTGGTGATGTGGTCGTGGATTGTAAGGGTGAATATTTCCAGTGATAGGAACTCACTACACTCAAAGGTAGCTCATTCTCTTTCAGGATAAGCTTGCAATCCAGCAATGATTCTTTATTTCTTGTGAAATCTCTTAGTAATTTTCCTTCTTTAGTCCTAATTCTACCTTGTGGAGCTATGCAGAATAACCACACAGAATTGCTCTGTATTGTAGCAATGAACTGTGCATCTGTGTTTTGTTTAGGAAGCTATAGAATTGTTAACTATATAGAACTTGGGTTGATTCCTGACTCTAACATACAGATGAGACCTGAGGTGAATGACTTATCATTCAGTTAATGTGGGCAACATGAGGACAATAGTCCCCACATCACAAAATGGCCATGGGAATTAAATGCAATTGCAAATGCAAGCTCATGGCAGGTACTCAAACAAGTCTGTTGAACTGATTTCCCTTTACAATGTATTTTCTGATTGTTTTCACACTTCTGGCCATTGTCTTCTGATACTGATCCATTCTGCCTGCTTCTTACTCTATAGGTTTCTTCTGCCCTAGGCCACTTCAGGAATTCACAATTCTATTATTTTAATTCATTCAGACAATAACAGTAATAGTATATTATGCTATTTGGTACAGAAAAGCTTTTCATTTTCTTATTTGAATCAATATTTACATACCTCCTGTGAATCTGGAAGGAAAACAAACTTAATTTCAGGCAAGGAGCTGAAGATCTTTATACACAAGGTCATTTAGGTTTACTAGGTGGCAAAGTTCCTAAAGACTGTTTTTTTTTTTTAATGAAATGCACACATCAACTGATTAATTGTTAATTCCAAAATTAAGTAACCACTGCTGCTAGATGGCAGACTAGCACCCAAACATATAAATAAGACTGACATTGTGCCAACCTTTACAAAGTCTGGAAGGAAAAGAAAGATACTGAGCAAGTGTGAATATGAAGCTGGGCAGCAGGTTAAGGATGACATAAAATAGGATGGATTTGGATTTGGTAAAAGTTATCTTACAGTGAGGTTTTCAATCAGAACCACTGGTGATTTAAATAATATTTAACTATCAGCATCAGAGAACTCATTTATGATAATCCAGCTTTCATCTAATTTAAACAACAGTAGATCTTCAGTCAACTGATTTCTGAAAACAAATGTTTTAAGGGCAGTTATTGGCATCTAGGGACTGCCCTGCTTTTCTACACACAACAGCAGATGTGTCCTTAGTAAAAGCACATTTTATGTGTGTATGTGTTTTCGAAAGAGGCAGTCATAAATGATGAATGACATTTTTTCCCATTGCAATATAAACACTTCTCCGGATTCTACTGGAGACTCTGGAAAGAAGTGATCATTTTTAATTCTGGCAAGTTCAGTCAAAACATTGATTATCCTTTGAAAAACTATATGAACACAAAGGGATCCAGGTATCTTTTCTGGACATTATCTGAAACTCACCTTGCAGTAACTATATTGCTATGGAATTACAGTTTTAACAAGTTTCTTTTTTCTTTCAAGGCATCCACAGTGCAATATATTTATGATATAATGAATTATACACATGAAAGAATAATGATTGGTTTTGGTTTTTTGCAGGCTTTTAAAATTAAATGTCATTCTTGGGGTGCCTGGGTGGCTGCCTTCTGCTCAGGATATGATCTCAAGGTGCTTGGATGGAGCCCCATGTCTGGCTCCCTGCTCAGCAGGAAACCTGCTTCTCCCTCTGCCTCTACCCCTCCCCAACACCCCACTCATGCTCTCTCTCTCTCTGCTCTCTCAAGTAAATAAAATCTTCAAAAAATGTATTTTAAATTAAATGCCATTCTTAATGCAACACCTTATAAAACATCAGTTTAGAATCGTGGGCCTCGAATCAATTTCCATTCTACCTGGAGGATATAGATCAATGGTAAGTAAAATAGTTTATATCTGTATATAGTTAAGTTTTACTTTCCTGTTCCTGGGACTTCATTCTCTAGGTAATAAACCTGTGAATAAATGGTAGTCTGACTGTCTTTATCCTAGGGCTGGATGCAAACTCACTATCCTAGTTTTGATAAAAGTTCAGCTTCAGTC
This sequence comes from Taxidea taxus jeffersonii, assembly GCA_003697995.1. NCBI lineage: Eukaryota > Metazoa > Chordata > Mammalia > Carnivora > Mustelidae > Taxidea > Taxidea taxus. The sequence continues at coordinate 124,770 of ML104981.1, read as the reverse complement.
TCCTGTTTCTTCTCACGCACTTGCCAGGCTGTCTGTCCTTTCAGAGATCCATCCAAAGAAAAGGGCAAACTCTCCATAAAACATTTAGTAAATTGACTTCATTACCAAATCCTATATGTTCACCAATAGTCTGGGGTTCGCCTCTCCTTAGGGGAGAGAAAAACAACCTAGCAAACCAGGGTTTCAGACACAATCAACTCTTCCATCTCTGCTTCTAATTGAGATGTGACAATATGTGCATCTTCTGTAGGATTCTCCTCAGTGAGTTAGCATCCCCACAGCACTTTGTGCACACTTACATTACTGTACTTTTTATCTTATATTTATATTATTTTTGATCTACCTCTTCTGTGAGATTATGAGAGCCTGGGTTGCAGGGACAGTAACTTGTTTTTCTGTGCAGTTCTTTCCCTGCCATTAAAGACATGGCCCTCAATAAATGTTTGTTGAAAATTTGATAAATGAATGAGAATAGCATGTTTAATGCCAGAGGCTCCAATTCTTTCTGAGAATGTTTTAATAATTAGCCACAGAAAAGTACAAACTGGGAACTTTTTATACAGAAGCACACACGGTAAGATAGTTAAATGTGGACTTGACTGATTAATAACATCACATATGCCACTTCAATAATAAGTGACGATCATTTGTCTTAGGTATCACCAACTACAAGCAAACTTAATAAAAGTCCCTATATAAAACTGAAAATGTGAGCTATGCTACAAAATGAGTTTCTCTGGGAGAAAGTGCTAAAAGTTTGAGGATTAAAAATGTAACTTACCTTGCTGTTGGCTCCAAGAATATACAGTTAATGACCTAATGCATTAACTACAAACATCTCGGTCTATTTCTCAAAGTCCTCTTTATCTGTGTTTGGAGGACTTCTCCAACTTGATCTCCTACTCACAACTTCACCACCTTCTTAACATGCCTAACTCATTCTCATGTCCTAGCCTTTGCCCATTATCTAACTTTAGGCTTAGATCACTTACCAAATATCACTCATGCTTCCAGACACACATCTTACCAAGAGCACATTCTCCTATCTCTGAAGTCCTATAGAATTTATACAGTACACATCCTTTGGGGTCTGCAGCCCACCTTGATATCTGTAACTGACTACCTCATCTTCAGATATGGATTACCACACCATCCCACCATCTAAGGAACTGTTGATTAAATTAGGGATTAAAATCAGTAAAACTAGCAGCACTACACCCGTATTTCTTTTCCATATTGCTTCAGTGTATACCAACATGTAACGGCCAGTCTCAGCATATTTTTGCCTGAGGGCTTTCTCTAAAGCTGAAGAAGATCACTCTCCCTAAGTCCACAGCAAGCCAAAAGTAATAGGGGATTACCACCCCTCTAGTAGCTCCCAAACAATGACTGATGGAGGTTGATGTGTAACTGGTACTTTGCCCCTTGGATGAAATAACTGAGGTGTATGTTCTATCAGTGATTTTTCAGAAGATCTACAGTGGATTAATCTCTGGTGACCCACAGTGACAGCTGATTTGATAATACCCTTGAATGCCTTTCTTCCCTGTTACACTTCCCTACTGATATTCTCCTACCTCCAAATCACATATTTGCACTAAAATCTCTGTCTCAAGGTCTGCTTCTGTGAGAATCCAAACTAAGTCCATATTGAATCAAGTCAGCCAATCAGATTCTCTCTTTTGGGATTTTTGTAATTGAAACAATGAAAGTTTACAGGGGATGGTCTCTTAAAGAGAGGTAGGACTATGATTTCTTGATTTTAGTCCATTTCTGAGGGTCAGCCCTGCTCTTGAGTCCTATTATTCACTTAAAAAATATATATTTTATTTATTTATTTATTTATTTATTATTTATTTATTTATTATACAGAGAGAGAGATCACAAGTAGGCAGAGAAGCAGGCAGAGAGAGGGTGAAGCATGCAGAGAGAGGGTGAAGCATGCAGAGAGAGGGGGAAGCAGGCTCCCTGCCGAGCAGAGAGCCAGATGTGGGGCTCGATCCCAGGACCCTGAGATCATGACCTGAGCCAAAGGCAGAAGCTTAAACCACTAAGCCACCCAGGTGCCCCAAGTGCTAGGTACTTTTTGAGATACAATGCGAAGACTGAGATTGCTGCAATAGAGTTGGGGATGTGATAGCAAGTGAGCGGGGGCAAGAGCCCAGTAAGAGCTCTGATGGGAGACGTACAGAGTCCTACAGACGGGGCAGGAAAACATCTAACCAAGAACGAAGATGCATGCAATATATATTTTTTAAGATTTTATTTATTTATTTGACAGAGAGAGACACAGCGGGAGAAGGAACACAAGCAGGATGAGAGGGAGAGGGAAAAGCAGGCTTCCCGCTGAGCAGTGAGCCCAAAGTGGGGCTCCCTGGACTGTGGGATCATGACCTAAGCCAAAGGCAGACACTTAATGGCTGAGCCACCCAGGCGCCTCACATGGAATATGTCTTAGAGAAAACATTGAATTCAATGCCCAGTATTTGAGGAAAACCTTTTATAACTAACTCTCTCTTGCCCAGGGCCTTCACAGACATGCCTTTCCGTCTGCCATATCATTCTCCGGTCGTGAACTTGTCCACACTCCATTATCAGGCAAATTCCTATGCAACCCTCAGAACAGACCACATCTGCCCATTCACTGACACATCCTCATATAAGCACAGTGTCTGCTCTTATGTAAGAGCTGAGTAGGTACTGGAAATGTAAAGAATATTTAATAGCCCACATGATTTTATAATCACTTTGCACGACTGGGAGCTCCTCAAGGGCAGTAATGATGTTTCTCTTCTTCATCCCACAGGGCCTGTCTCTTCCCATATCCCTGAACAAATTCAGCTTCCTCCTGCTAATAGGGCTGGGGTGGTATCAGAAGCCCGCAGTGATATCCACTTTCCACCTCTGGTCTTAAATCAATTTCCTTTACCTATTTGCTTGCTTCTCAGTCTCAGTATTGCTGTTTTCCCTCTCACAGCACCCTCATTTGGACCACAGCCTCTGTTCAGCAGCCCCTCTGACTGACAAACTGTTTTAAACTCACAGTTCTGACTTTGCCTTCCATGCGCTCTCTGGGGTACTATCTCTTATTTTCCCCATTCATGGCCCCATAAACAGGAAATACCCCTTGAGTTACACCTGCTGTCAATTCACCTCTACCTCTCAAGTGGCTCCTCCTCAAGAGAAGAAAGGGGTTTCGATAAGCATTCAGATCAGTGCGAGGGATATGGCAGTCATTCCACTGAATTGAGGTTTTCAAAATGAGTTTTTTCAAATGTCGTCAATGTTATAATGGAAGTCAGTGTAGGAGTATTACTTGATCTACAAAATCCATTTCATGCATTTTGTGAGCTACACCTGTATCATTTACCTCTTTCAAAATATCATAAGTAATTATATTTTATTCTATCATATTCTACTATGGATACTGACTTAGTTACATTATACAATTTGCCTAGCTTACAAATCTACCTGGCGAGCAACTTTCAGTCAGCATGACAAACCTTCAATTTCTTTTTATTTAACCATTTTATTAGCTCCCACAGGAGACACTGGGAGAGAGTAAAAAAAAAAAAAAAGAGGGAAATTAAACTTGCAGGAGGAATGCTTTCCAAAACATATTCTAGTACTTGGCTGTCTATTGACAGTATGTGTGACATGGGGGATGTGAGGGTAGCTCAGTGTCCCAGTGCTATATTCTACCTGACTCTAACTTCATCCTGTAATGAATTTCTCTCCAGTTTACCTCCATCTCTACTCCAAAAACTTAATCTTAAGTTTCCACCTTAATCTTAAGTTTCCACAAAGATTTCACTGACTCTCCTTCTTCCATATAGTTCCACAGTTGTTCTCGTCAGTATTTCTGGGCATTTCATAATTTGCACTTGTATGATGCTCATTTTGTGCCAGGCACTGTTCTAAGTCCTTCATTTATAATAACTAATGTAATCCTTAAAACAATTCTATCTGGTAGATACTATTAGTATCCCCACTTTACAGATGAGGAAACTGAGGCTCAGAGAGGTTAAGTAACTTATCCAAGATCATACAGTTAGAAAAGGGGAAGTATCAGGATTAAACCCAAGCAACCTAACTCCAAAATCTACACTTCACTCAAGATGGCAGCTGTTTGAATATGGCCTCTGGCATCAAGGGGGTTTCTTTATGGTGTGAAGACAGATGCCCTAACTGACCATTTCACTATGAAGGGCTGGGAGGGAGGTATATGCCAGTTGCCAGGGCAGCACAGTGGAGGAACACTGAAAACAAGCTTAGAAGTTATAGCAGGTTAAGCTTCAGAGAATGAGTTCACAGATGTTAACGAAATGGAGAAACACATTCTACACAAAGAGAACAGCATAGATGAAGACATGAAACAGAATGGTATGAGGATACATTAATTTATGCAAACATACTTTTTTAGCATTTCCTGTGTGCTAAGCACAGTGCTCAGTTGGAGTTCTGGGAGGGATAGGTAGTAAAGGAAGAAGGAAGTGTTGTAAGCGGTTTACTATTACTGGTGTATAAAAACTGAAATGTAGGCAGGGTCAGTTCATGGGGGAGCTCATGTGCAATGCTAAGCAACTTAGACTCCAAGCAATAGATCTTGGGGAAAACAAAAAGCTTGAAAGAGGGAACAAGAAGGTGGTTAATATTTGCACAATGTCAAGAAATGATCTCTTTCCTATACCTTCACCATACTCTATACCTCTCATATTATTTATCATGTATTACAACAAAATTAAAACTGGATCCATACTAAACACTCTAGGATCATAAGCTTCTAATAGGGAACAAACCTGACTCCTGTATCTTTGGATCCTCCATAATGCACAGAATAGACTGTACTTTGTACCCAACTATGTGCAGTAAGTGCTTGTTAAATTGAATAGAATCATCTCTATTCCCACACTTGCATGAGATTTCTCCCAGTCACTTTCCATCTGCTCTTTTTTTTTTCTTTCAAAATTTTACATAAATTCAAGTTAGCTCACATATAGTGTACTACTGGTTTTAGGGGTAGATTTAGTGACTCACCAGTTGCATGTAACACCCAGTGCTCATGACATCAAGTGCCCTCTGCAAAGCCCATCACCCAATTACCCCAACCCCCCACCATCCCTCCAGCCACCCTCATTTTGTTCCCTCTAGTTAAGAGTCTCTTATGATTTGTCTCCCTCTCATCTTTCTCATATTTTATTTTTCCTTCCCTTTCCCTATGTTCATCTGTTTTGTTTCTTCAATTCTACATATGAGTGAAGTCATGCAGTATTTGTCTTTCTTATGTTGCTTTTCATAATATCTTCTAGTTCCATCCACATCCATGCAATGGCAAGCTTTCATTCTTTTTGATGGCTGAGTAATAGTCCATCATATACCACTTCTTTATCCATTCACCAGTAGATGGACATCTGGGCTCTTTCCTTTGTTTCGGCTATTGTGGATAGTGCTGCTATAAACATTGGGGGTGCATGTGCCCCCTCAAATCACTACTTTTGTATCCTTTGGATAAATACCTAATAGTCAATTGCTGGATCATAGGGAAATTCTATTGTTAACTTTTTGAGGAACCTCTACACTGTTTTCCAGAGTAGCTGTACTAGTTTGCCTTTTACACAGTGTAAGAGAGTCCCCCTTTCTCAGCATCCTCACCAGGCATCTGTTCTTTCCTGAGTTGTTAATTTTAGCTATTCTGACCGGTGTGGGGTGGTACCTCATCGTGGCTTTGACTTAATGGGCTGAGCACAGGCACACAATGCTAATATAAGGAATGCTCTGTATTTGCAGTAGGATAAGCAAGATTTCCTAGAAAATGGTTATCTGACAGTATTGACTCAGCCTCTCAGAATGAGAGACTCCCAAGAACACACAGTCCCCTATCCAATCACTGCTTTCTTAAGGGCCTGGATGACGCCCTGTCACACACGATTTGGACAGAAGGATGAAAATACAATTTTTCAATGTCTTTTGTTAATTTTAAGGTCTATGAAGAAAATATAAGATGTACTTGAGCCAGAATATATATACACTTTGAAACTGAGTATCCCAGTTTAGAATTATTTTGTCCCAGTATAGAATTACTTTGTCATTTTTTAGCTTCTTATTTTTTTTAACTACTTAAGCAATTCACTCTTTCTTCTGAAAAGCAACCAAAGTTAGGTAACATAAAATAATTCCTAGATATAAGGGGTCAGTCTCTTCAGTCACTCCATTTTAGGACAAATTTGCTTTCTTAAAGCAGTCAAGAGAATCTCTTTGGAGAAATTCTCCCTTTCTCTGCACTCCCTCACTAGTGAACTAACTTTATTCTATATATGAAGCATCACCTTTTCTTGGTGAATTTTCCTGCTTTTGACCAGGTGACAGCATTCATTTATAAAGTAATCTGAATACTCTTCAAAAGGATGTTGACAAGTATTCCCACAATACCTGCAATTCAGTTCAACAGAGATTTAATGAAGTGCAATGCTCCTTCCATAGCAGCCTTGAGCATCATTCAACTTACTATCATTGACACATCCATCAGAGGATGCAAGAACATTGTGGAGATGAATAGCTGAATTCTGCTATTTATAGAACACCACTGATCCCATAAAACAGAAGTATAATTTTAGCCTTCACAGGGTGAAAAGTAAATTTGCGTGATGGAGGAACTGATTGGATTTTCTCTCCCTGGTTTTCATCATAAGAGCCTTTTGCATCCAGATTAGACTGAGTGACCTTGACGTCCACTGTCACAGCACTGTATACCTTTCTTCCTATCACAGGAGTAATTTTACATTTATTGGAAGTTTTCGTGACAATGATCAAATCTTTTTTATTTTTCTGGCTCATCATTATATGCCAATAACTCAACTAAGGGAAACATTCAAAATAGTTAGCAATTGGTCTGGCACAGGCATTAGTCAATCGGAATGGATGCTTCCTGGGTTACCACACTGTTGTGTACCAGCTGAAAATTAGCTGGGCACCTGGCACAAGGTGGAGAACATAACAGGTCATCAGTAAATAACTGTTAAATGAATAAAGGGATGGGTTAAATAACATACTAGATCAGACCTATTTTTCACCCAGTTTCAAATCATTCAGTATTTTAATGCTTTCATTATATTCAATCAACCACATTATTGAAACCTCACAGAGCAGGTACTCTGTTAATTAATGGGGGAGGAAAAGGGAACAGAAGGTTAAGCAGGAATAGTCCATCTCCTCAAGAGCTCTCTAGTATAGGTAATACATTCATTAATAATGAGAGAACGAAGCAAAATAAAAAATAGTGGTGATTTAGTTTTGGGGACAATTGAGATTCACTGAATTCCAAAGGCCATAAATTTCCCATTGTGTAAAATATGGGAATCCCATAGAACCTGGGTTTGAATCTCAGCTCCACGTCTCCTGGTTGAGTAGGTAACCCTAGAAATGTCATTAAACCATTTTCGGTCACAATTTCCTTATCTTTAAAATGGGGAGATAAGACCTCACTCTCAGAACATGTGTGAGTTTTGAAAACGATTATATCATATTTAGTGCAATGCCTGATATACAATAAATGTTCATTAGCGATCAATGCTTTTTTCATATGCAAGTCCAATATATCTCATGTTAGAATGCTGGAATTACAGTGGTCAAAAAAGTATATTATTTAACGAAAGTGAAATTACTAGCTTTTAAAAATTCACACTAGATAGGGCCAAAGGCTTAGGAACCAGCCCAGGACAGTTATGCCATGATTTACTAGGTGGATGGCTTAGAGAATATTACCTAATATATTTAAACTTTCAATTTCCTCATCTATACATCAGAGCTACACAAAGCATATAGAATTGTTGTATGGATTCAAATGAAAGAAGGTGGTTAACACACGGGAAATGCTTAAGATGTGATTTCAAACATGGGGACTCATGAAGGGCCCTAGATAGAGGTGATAAACTCCTCACTTTCCATTTTAAAACTAAAATCCAGATTTAAGAGATGATACTCTCTGCCAACAATTTTTTTTATTAAGTTATGTGATAGGATGATTGGTTCCATTGGGAAACTTGGAGATGAATGAAATGCTCACTAGAATTTGCCAATGCAGAAAAGCTTGACCTGAAAGAGGAGGGATGTTTGGAAAGGCTAGGAGTTCTGTTTGCATAATAGTTGTACCCTGGTCCCCAGAGTAGGTAGCTTATATTCCAACATGATGGACTTCTGAGACTAGAGGAAAGACTTTCCTAGTTGACCTATGGTAGGTATTTAGAACCCTATGTTCCTCTCCCTTTGGCCTTTCCCTAAAGCCCTGGTTCTTCTATGACAGACAATCTACTACTATATTATCAGGAACAACCCATGGCAGGGCAGACCTGTGCTTGTGTGCTTGTGTTAAGAAGAGGAAGGTGGAGTGAAAGAGTAAGTGCAGTGAGGAGTTTCAAGTCCTGCCACTTCTCAGAAATACTATCCTCGACAAATTAACCCATCTCTTCAACCCCCCTTTCCTTTATCTGATATAGAGATATGGAATGACAATGTACATGTATATCAGCCTAACAACTTTCATTGTACATAGATTTTTAAGTGTGAAGTTATTATGCACAAAACAAAACAAAACACCCACACACAGACCTTTCCCACCCTACCTCAAGATGTCACTATTGCTCATTTGTGGGTATTTAAAGTTTGAGCCTTTACATGGTTCCAGAGCTTCTATTTACTTGCTGTATTTGTACTTATTTTATTGTTTTCAAAACACTGCGAGTTCCATCATGAAACAATTCAACTCCACACTGCTCATGAAATCTGAAAGCAGCATTGCAGTTTACTTTTTCACAAATAGGTATGCATGGCTCTTTGAATAATGTCATCTCAGAATTAAAATAAATGGAATTTTGAAATAGCCTAACCTGTTTGATAGAAGATATTTGGAAAAGTAACAACTTCCTGACCTGCCTAACAAGGATGTGCAGTAGCTTATAGAAACACGTAGTAAGCTAAAAAATATGATCAAAATGTTATTCACTGGTATATGTTTACTACACAAGACGACTATGCTAGACACATTGTTATAAAGGAAGTAAAATGAACACAGAGACAAAAATTGAACATTTTTATAAAGTCTAAAACATATAATAAATAAAAAGAACTGTGGGTGGGTGGGTGGGGACTTTTTATAGGATTATTAGAAGTGTAGGAGTCAATTTCAGATTTCTGCAGGGTGTGCATGAAGAGCTCTCTCCCATCTGTTGTCTGAATGTCCTGCTGCTGCTCATGATATGGTAGCCCATGACAACTGATAACCCTTCTCAAGTTTTTCAGTGATTGAAACCCAAATCTGCCTGGTTGTTTAATCTACTATTTTAAAATATTGAAAATATTCAATATATATTCCTTTTTTAAATTGGGGTATACCTAATTAGGTGTACAGTTCTAGGACTTTGACAGACCTTTAAAGTCACATACAAAACCACTGCCATAAAAATCAATATAGAGAACTTCTTTCTCACTTTAAAATTTCTCTCATATTTCTTTGTGATCCATCCCCTGTCCCAACCACTAGCCTCTGGCAATTGCTGATAGGATTTCTGTCCCTGAAGTTTTTTCCTTTTCTATAATGTTGTAGTAATGGAATCATACAATACATTGTTTTCGAGTCTAGCTTCCTTCAGTGAGCAGAAGGCACTTGAGATTCATCCCTATTTTCATGTCCTTCACTAGTTTGTTCATTTATGTTACAGAAAAGTATTCCGTTGTGTGGATGAAGCACAGATTGTTTATCCATTATTTAGCTGATGGACATTTGGGTTGTTTCCAGCTTTTGATGATAATGTATAACTATTGAAGACATTTATGTACAGATGTGTGAAGAGATATTTTTCATTTCTTTTAGATAAATGCCTGAGTGAAATTGCTGCATTATATAGTAAATTTATGTTTAATTTGATAAGTTATGTTTTCCACAGTGACTGTACCATTTTGCATTCCCATTAGCAGTGTGTATGCATTCTGATTACTTTGTATCCTCATCAATATTTCATATTGTCATTTGAATTTCTGTTAGTTTTGAGTCATTCTAGTAGATATGTAGTAACTCTTCTTATGGTTTTAGTTTTCTTTTATATTTCACTTCAAAATATTTCAAGTTTTGATAGAGTTCTCTATAGATCTGATGTCTGAATTTAGTTTCAAATGATATCAGTGTTGCAAAATTTGTGGTGGACTTAGTAAGTTCCTTCTTCCAGTTATATGCATCGCTGTTCTATCTCATTGATCTCAAGTTTTGCATTCTGCTTTCTCTATGCCGTTACGGCTTTTGCCCACTAGATGGCAACTGTTCAACTGTCTGGAACTGCTGGGAAGCTAGAAGAAGAAAATCTTTAGAAAATAACAGAATTAAAGTTAGGCTATGAATTGTGAATTGCTGCTTTACTCCTTGATTGTTAAGAAAAAAAGAATGAATGAATGAAAGGAAGGGAGGGAGGGAGGAAGAAAGGAAAGAAGCAAGGGACAGACAACACTCCACAGACTGCCAAGCTAGAGCTCATCATAACCTAACATGTATGCTTCCCAAATCATTTCAATCGAAACATGAACTACCAAATGCGAATGGAACACAGCATATAAAAATACAAAACAAAGTGTATTTTAAACATAAATCAGTGGAATATGGTAAGCAAATACCTTGTAGCAAATCATTCTGAAACTTGATCTAATTTCTTCATCAGACAGTATACACTTTTCAATAATATCCTATGAAATAGAGATTTGTAGGTTTTAAGACACCAAACTGATATATTTTCTAGAATAGCTGTAGATAAACTAAGAACTTAGTTTTTCTTCTTTGTGGTGTTATTTTAGCACCATATAGGTCCCTTCTCTAAACTTATTTTATTCATTAATATTAATCAGATATTTATTAAGTTCCTATTATGTCCCAAACTTTGTGCCAGGCCTCAGGAATACTAAGAGGAATAAGACTCTAAAATGATGTATTTATCTGAGAGAGAGACAAAGAGCGAGCAGAGGGAGAGGGAAACAAATGGACTCTCCAGTGAGCGGGGATTCTGATGTGGAGTTCAGAGTCAGGAGCCTGAGATCATGACCTGAGTCAAAAGCAAGAGTTGTTTAACCCACTGAGCCACCCAGCCATGCCAAGAATAAGACTTATTATACTTAATGCATGGTAGCAATTGTCCTTTAAATATCAGGACATATTTTAAGACATTTATAAATATTATCTTGCATAACCCTTGCTGCCAAAGGTTATGAGAGATCACTGGCCCTATTTTACCAATGTGGAGACTGAGACTCTGTGCCAAGTGAGGAAACTATGGTCCTGACAAAAATGATTTCAAGGTGTAGTTAGGTGAAGAGTAAGCTGGAAATGTCATTCAAGCATCGCTCTTTGCAGCTGTGTGGCATGGAAGCAAACCAAGTATTTCCTAGTTGGACAACTTCCAGCAGCTGAGAGCTCCAAGCTACCCTCACAACTTCTATAGTGATCACAGAGCAGATGTAATGGAGGGGACTGTCTAAACCAGAGACTGGATAGAGGACAGAGCTAGGATGCAAAAGACACACCTGAAGTAGCAGTAGGAGTCAAGATGGAGCCAAGTCATTAGGCTCCATCCATGCCAAAACGAGATGATAGGAATACTTGCCACAATCTCTAGTTACAAATATCAGTATGATTCCTAGAAACAAGGACAAGAAATACTTCCATGGATAAGAGCAATGCCCCAAAGAGCAGATATCCACATCTGGTTCAGATGCTCATCCTGTATCTCTGAGGATATATAAACTTTCTCCCACTCCCAAATATCATCCTCAGGTGGATTCAGAGGGAAAGAGAAAAATTTGTGATAGGGGAAAAGTATAATTTAACATTTATCTCAAATGATAAGTTTTTAAATACATCACCATACAGAATTAGGTTCTTAACCTTTCAGGAGCCAAAGATAACTCTGAGGATCTGTTAAAAGTTATGAACATTCACTCCCACTAACTTCCCCAACACACACACACACACACACACACCACACAAATACTTTTTTCTAATGTGCATATATGTTCCTAGCATTTAGAAACTAACTGAGTCTCTGTCAGCAACTCTCTGAGAATCCACAGATTCCAAGTTAAGAAACTAGAATGGTGACAATGGTTCTAAAACTTAAGTTTTGACTCAGTCATCATTTGTCATCCATGTGACCTTGGATAAATCAACTCTTCTCTCTGAATTTCAGTTTCCTTACTGCATTTGCTGAATGACTACTACGTGGAGGGATAGGATAGGGATGGCTATCTAATCTTTTTCAACATAGTTGTGTACAAAATTTTATACAAAGTTCTATAGTGTATGAATCTACTTATAGCCCTTCGTGGTCCCATATAATTATTTCAAATCTGTAACCAATAGTTTCTAAGTGTCAACTTCGGGGTCCCCATTCTTCTCCAACCCAGCAGCATCAGCATACCTCTGAAGCAGTCTTAATCTTCATGTATGAGGAGCTGCAGTAGCATTCTGCCATCCTGCTGTTGTAACCCTTACTCGTTCCTATGCATGAAGCACAGCATTCTCAACCGTCTGCTTCCTGTAATTCTCCTGTCGAAAACTCTGCTAAGGCTATCCAAATGAAAACCTACTATTCAAAATCTTTTTTTTTTTAAGTCAGCCTGTCTTACCTTGCTTCATCATTCTTGCCTCCTCAGCTTCAGTCAGCTAAATCTTACCACTAAGGGGAAGAAGCTCTCACAGTAGGAAAGATAGTGATGATTGAAGTCCTTGGCTCAACCACTTTCTAGCTGCTTTCATCTGGAGGCAAAAACACTTATTCTATCAGAGCCTTAATTTTCTCAACTCTTAAATGAAGTAGTTGGGCTAGACAATTTCCAAGATCCCTTAAACCTTTGATACTCTCTGGCTTTATGACACTATGCCCCTCAAACACTATATTCATTCTGAGTCCTTGTTCCTTCTGTACTCTCCTTCTGCAGTGTTCTTTCTACCACAGTAAACATTTTCTGTTCTTCGAGGTTCTTCATAATCCATAAAATCTTCCCAAATTTCTGAATCTGGGAGAAGGGTTTCTTTTTTGGGGTTTTCATGCCATCTACATTCTGTACTAATCAATAAGAACAGCATACACTGGTATAATACTATAACTTCAATAGGATTTCACATATATTATTTCAATAGAGCCTCTCAAAAGCCTGATAAAGTAATTACTATTCATTCTCAAACTCAGAGAAGCTAACTGATAGCCCAAAACTCGTCAGCTCAATTGCTAAGGCAATTTACCTAGGGCTAGAATTGAAATCTGATTTCTATTTCAAAGTTTCCCCTCCACAGGTATTCAACATGTCACATAACTATTTGTATCTATATGTTTCACATATACAGATATAATTTGATTCAATAAACATATATGAAGCCCATACTTTGTACGATCCATTTGGGCACATGCTAGGGCTAGGGTGGGTAGGCAATGAATGGAGTTTTCTACTTGAAAAGACTTCCATCACTTTTTTGTATCCTGGTAAATCTTAAAGCAAATGCTAAAGTACAATATTTTCAAGCATGGAGAATAAGAACAGTGACTGTGGAGTCAGAGGTACCTAAATTCTCTTCCTTTCTCCTTCCCTCCCTTTTACATTTGTTAAGGAAAATTTAAGTTATATTAAAAGAAAAGAACATGGTATTGTACACCACCAATACATCCTTACCCATCTTCAACAATGATCACCTCATAACCAAAATTACTAAATCTACACTCCTAACCACTCTCTCAGATTATTTGAAACAAAATCAGGCATCATTCCACTTCATTGATAAACATTTTGGTAAGAAGATTTAAATATAAGAACTCTCTCTTTTTAACATGACTCTAGCACCAACAAAAATTCTTCTATGTCATCAAATAACTAGTCAATATTCAAATCTTTCTAATTATGTTATTTTCTGTAAAAGTTTCTTCAAATGAAGATTCAAAACAAGTTTATACATACATTTCCTGTCTTTTAAGTCTCTTCTAATCTTCAGGATCTCTCTCTCCCCCAACTCTTTGCAATTGGTTTGTTGGGGGGGGGGGACAGATTATTTGTCCTGTAGAACTTTCTATAGGCTGGAATCTCTTGATTGTACAGTCTTGTGCTTTTTTTCCCCCCTCTATCTCCTATGAAATGAGAATTGAATCTAGAGACTTGGTCTTACTCAAGGTCTACATTTTGAGCAAGACCATTTCACAAATGCTGAGGTATATTTCCATCAGATGCCATATGATGTCTGTCTTTTTATGATGCTGAACCCATCGACAAATATTTTCTAGATCTCTTGTTTTCAACAACATGGCACTCTACCATTCCTTCCTATTTTATTGCTATAAAGAGACATTTCCTTTCAACTATTTGCTTACTTAAATTTCAGTTTATATAGAATAGGATAATGTTTCTTACACTTTATTTACCAGTTTTCACAGTGATGAGTGGATTCCCTAAGCACCTCACAAAGCTGGTAATGAAGTAATTTTTAAACAATATTATTCTGAAATGATGGATTTCAACACATTTGCTGTGTCTTAATTCATTTCAATTAGCATTCTTGTCAATGCTCTGAGTGTTTCATTTTGTCCCAGGCTTCTGACATATGACATTTCATATCCTGATAGAGAGCTTACTTGCTTTCTGATGTAAGATATCCCAGATTCATATTACCCACCTCAGACCTAGAATAAAATTTTTCTTAAAAGATGAGGTTTTTTTTTTTTTTTTTCAGGACACCTAGGTGGCTCAGTGAGTTAAGTGCCTGCCTTCGGCTCAGTCTTGATCCCAGGGCCATGGGATGGAGTCCCTCATTGGGCTCCTTGCTCAGCATGGAGCCTGCTTCTCCCTCTGCCTGCTGCTCCTCCTGCTTGTGCTCTCTTTCTCTCTCTCTGACAAATAAAATCTTCAAAAAATGAGGTTTTTTTCAAGAGCCCTGGCTTAAAAAAAAAAAAGGAGGGGGGAATGTTTTTTTTAGAAACCACACTCAAGGCATGAGGGGTGTTCATAATTATTTAGCTTTCATTGCTTCCAGCCCTTTTGAATGCATGGAACTAGGAAATATTATATTTTAAAGATAAAATATATCATGACTCATTCTGAACTATTAATTCAATTTTTATTTAACTTTATCAATCTTACAAGAACCTGGGTTCTTATCCCAGCTCTTCTAGTCGCCTGTAGAGTAAATGATATAATCTGTAACAATTTTCAACTCTCAATTCTTTATCTGAAAAATGAGATTAATAAAAGCACCCTTACACTGAGCATTAAAAAAAAAAGGTGGTATTTGGTTTATCCAATCACATAGAAACACTATATACCATTTAGCACTGGCATATCTGGGGCTTACCATTTGGATTTATTACATGCAAAAGTGAAAGATGAAAGCCAGAAAATCCCTAACTCCATAGTGGGGCATGTCATAAGTTCCTAATTAAATACAGTAAGAAAGGTCCTCTATAAATTATAGGATAATTGAGTGGTTAATCACAAGCTCCTTAGGCAGAGCTTTGAGCCCCCTTAACTCTGTTCTGCCTTTCTTCCAATCACATAAACAGAGTTGTGCCAAATAAAACATCACCTGTAATGTCAGGCCCTCTTCATGTGGGATCTGAATGAAGCTCTACTGAGCCAGAGACAATTCCCTCTGAGGCATTCCTCCCTTGGATCTGCGCTGCCTCAACCAAATATTTCCATTTCAGTGGCAAAAGGACAGTTATAGAAAATCCTCAAAAGAACTACCACAGCCACAGAGTTCACTGGCATTACAACTCTCTCTGGGACGCCACCTCCCTACATTCAGAAAGATAGACAAAGCTCCTCTCTCTGTTCAGACCGTCCCTGAATTAGGGCTCAGGGAGCCAGGAAAATGCTCTGAAGTAAGTCTTGGTACTGTTTTGGCTTTTGAAGAGTAATAGCTTTGGTGGGAAAGAGATGTTTGAAAAATACAGATCTCTTAACTGGGAACCCAAACCAATCTAATCAAAGTGGCTGAGCCATGGGGTACTCTCTAATGAGACTCGAGGAACCAACACAAGAGCAACAATTATTTTTCCCCCTGGGTGCCACAAGGCTTCCCTAAATGTAACCCACACTCACTTGTGCCCAGTACCATGGGAGCAGAGCCATGCCCCCCTTCTTAGACTGACTCTCTGCAAGCCTCTCTGGTGAGTCTCCCTGGGATGGGTTCTTCCACTTCCCATTGCTTCTACATTAGCTTCCAATAATCTTTTCCTCTTGTTTCTCAATGGGGGTGTTTCAGATTCCCATGGTTTGATTTTTTTTTTTT